>JAVTVY010022762.1:0-99345 GCA_036873755.1 Hanleya hanleyi | reverse complement strand
GCCAGGTAGGGTCATTCTCATGGCATCAGATTGTATATCCCCTATTGTTATATATACCTTGTTTAACGACGGTTTGGAGGTTACAAACTCTGACGTTGGGAGAATGGGTAGGGTTAACTGATAGTGATCCACGGGCTATGTTTGTACGTGTGGATGGCCAGGTTAATGTGGTCTCCACTCAATCGGACGAATTCACTTAAACAAACACTTATTCACCAAAAGAATACAACTTGGACAAATAATCGACACAGTGCTGGAGGAATGTTACACAATAATTCCACGACACAGGTATTTGAAACTGCGTGTACTAAGCTGGTTATTTCTAGGTAATCCAGCAGCTTCAAGTAAACTAATGGGGCGTAGCTTACGTAAGACAAACTGATATGAACTTGAGAAGCTCACGGGACAGAACAAGATTTACCTGTTATGTGTTTCTGTTAAATCTACCACTGCCAGTTGCTCCATGTGTGACTCACCAAGTACTTGGTCGTGCATGAAGTTGTATAGTTTATTACTTGCCTCACATCTACTATTTGCTCAACAATTTAGATCTGTTCCTATGTTACGTTGACGTCAATTTCACTTAAATGTCACTATATATTGTTATACGAACAAACTCCCTTAAAAAATAGTTCTCAATCTAATTTCCATATATAACATAGTGTACATTGTAGACAAGACGTTATGGTAGTTTTATATCTGAATTTCCACAATGTGTGTTTTTATCTTTACGCCTAGAAGCTATATTTCTGTTATTATATATTTCTGTCATTCATAGTCGACTATGTTACGGATAACCGATCAGGCAAAAGGCATAACCATTTTAGCACTATCTTTCTCATCTGTCGAAGAAATGTACCTACTTGTAACAGAGCAGATCTAATGCTACCATTATATAGTGCTGTCCCACTGAAATATCATGCCGTAGGCAGACATGACACTCCACTCAGTCACACTATACTGACACCGAGCGAACCAATCATTGTTCTATTCTCTTAATGCTGAACGTAAGCGAGGAAGCAACAAGTTCCATTTTTCAAGTCTTTGGTATGAAAATTGAACCCAGCTACCGCTTACGAGGCCGACGCTCTAACCATTAGACCACCGCAGTGCGGTCTGGCTGAGAACCAATCACTGATGTGCTGTAGATACAAATGAGAACATGGAAGATACCCCAACAGAGACAGTCACTTTACCATAGGTCCAGATGGAAAACCTGCATATAATTGAAATTTTCACATGATCCAGGGAGGTGGGGAGGGGGTGGGGGGTGCCCCCGGATCCCCAGGTGTGACGAGCTTTTGAGGCGCATTGCTGTGGTGGTAACTCCGATTTCCGCCCTTGTTTTACTACAATTGACAAAATACTGACAAATAAATTAATTATTTCAACAGTTCAAGGATGTACACGTTTTTGGTGTGTTGTGTTGATTAGCTCAGGATTGCTGGGTTGTTGACTGGTTTTGTTGGAATACTTAGACTTTTGTTTGATCGTCGCTATATAGCTGAAATATTGCTGAACGCGACGTTAAATCTTAATTCTCTCTCTCTCTCCCCCGATTCTTTTGGTCCCTCCTACGATGAAATATTTACGGCTTCCTCTACTTAATTCTCTCAAGTTTAATTGTGTGCCTTCCTTTTTCTAATTTTCAAACGACCTGCAGAACATTCTGATATTTTTTTATGAAAACAAAATGAGATTAAATATAAACCTTAAGGATAAAGCAAAACTTTTGCAAATCTATGGGAGTCTAGAATTGGTGACTAGCGTGTGTAGCGGTATTTCATATAAGATTATCGCCTGGTATACTTTACACCCTCCACATTCATACAGACATGAAACTACGCTCATCAAATAGCGAAAAACATAAATACGTACATGGCGTATATTACACATATAAGGAAAAAAAGAAAGAACAAAAAAACAGAAAAAACGGATAATTAGGAAGATCAGATGTACATAGACTATGGTGAACATGTAGTCATTAACACTCAACAAAGGATCTGGTACGTTAAGGTGGACAAACCGCCCCAGGCGAGGTACGAATCATAGTAGATGAAAAATGAAACTTAAAATATGAAATGCTCGTCTCGATTAGCATAAACTATGACATTTTTTTAACTCTCTTTGAAATATTGGGAGCATGAGTGCCATGGTTTTTCAACAAGAGCCATCCAAAGTGGTAGGTTTGCGTGAAATTGACAGTTTTGGATTGAAAAAGCACGGTTTGCCTATCTGTAAATATATGAAGATAAACTATAACCACAAAAATATTCACACATAACAGTCCTCCTTTGAATCCCTAGTTGTTCAACAAATCACGTTTTGGTTATCGTTTATCTTCATATAAAAAATGAAACTTTATGGAATATGGTTTTTGGTCATTTGATGTTCAATTTCAAATACGATAAATGGAGCAACGTTATATGTAAGAGTATGAGCTGGCCGAATGGATAGAGTCGTGAAAATGTTATCGTTTTGATTGATGATCTGCTGGTTCGAATCCCAAAATATTCGTTAAAAATCTTTCAATAGATTTATGCATTTTTCGATTTTTCACCATGATTACAATACATATGAGAAAATTTGTTAGTAGAAAGAATGAGTGGAAATGGTCTATATCTGAAGATATAATATTCAGCAAATGTTGAGAAGTTTTCTCTTCCCGTGCTAGCTTTGTCCGCGTCATTCGCTCACAACAATATCTGGACTGATTTGATCAACTTAGTATTTAGTCGTATCAGAAGTGGTCTCAGGGAACCAGTTCAGTGCGTTGAATTCGTATATAAATATGTATATATATGTCCATGATGAAGAATATGTACTACCGTTTGGGATGAAGGCGATATCAAAAATGGTCTTGCCATTGCCAGGCAAGCAGACGAAATCAAGGCCAAATGAGAATAATATCTGTTGACCAATAATAATGGGTAAATAGACAAATGCAGTTTACGGCCATATACATGTAGCGCATCTATTTTAATCCTTACCGACAACAGTTCTACTATCAGTAAAGACATGTGCCGCTGGTGATCAGCGTAAAGCCAGAAGGATTTTTCGGTTAAATGAAACTGGTCGTGCAACAGTTATTATGGGCACGATGAACTAAGACAATATGCATTCGAAACTTTAAACATTGCTGATTACCCTTATTCACCACATTGTGAGTGGTTGCCAGTCGAACGCCATATATGATGCTCGTCACCTACCGCACAGGAGGGTGTATTTACAGTTTTTTGCAAACGCCAAAATAAAAATGACCCTACGAGAGTTATCGTTGGTTCTCTCAAAAAACGAGACTTGCAGACACTCAATTCGGCGGGTGACGAGTAAAATCTATTCATTTCATTTCCGTATTCAACTTTTTATTGATGCAATTAACGGCATTAACGTAACAGGGAAGACAAGAAGATATCATATAACAGCATCAATTTAATAACAGGGCAAAGGGTGTAAAACCACGAGTAAAATATGCTTGGCCTTGCAAACCTCGCTCTCGGCGATCAACCCGAATCCATTCATTTCCACTGGAGTCACGTGATACGCTGTGAATGGCCTGCTCGCCGGGGCCGTTTGTCCATCTTATCGTACGAGGTCCTTTCATTGAGATTTGTTTGCTCTGTCTTTCACAGCAGGGATGACATGAAATGTGTTAGTAAAATCAGCTCCTTTAGAAGAAGGCTATTCACTCCCTTTCAAATTTGTTTGAGGCAGATTAAGGCACCTAATGGCTAGTATTACATGTATATGTCGGCGATCTAAACCACTCGGCCAACGGGCCTCCCACAAAAATAGTAGGTAGCAGACAGGTAGTCTTGAAAGCGAACATACAGCATTCCTCTGATGGTCGTAATGACACAGCTCTGATAGCTGAATACACAGGAACATATTTTTTTTTCATTTAGAAAGTGACCGTATAACAGTATTTTCGTTATTTTTGGATTACACTATCTTAGTATAGCACATATTCTAGTGCAGAAAATTGGTCAAGTCCCTAGCGGGATTCGAACCGGCGTCCCCCAGAGTAAGGCACCTAATCGCCAGCACTATATGTCGGCGATCTGAACCAATCAGCCAACGAGCCTCCTACAAAAATAGGAGGTAGCATACCGATATTCACGAAAGCGAGCATACAGTACCCCTCTGATGGTCGTATTGACACAACTCCCATAGCTGGATACATAGGAAGAGATTTTTTGTCATTAAGAAAGCGACCGTATAACAGTATTTTCGTTATTTTGGAATTACACTCTCTTAGTATAGCACAACTTAATCTTGAATTGAAATAGATTGATTACCAAGATCCTGTGTGTAGAAGGTTCAATCGCCCTGCTAGAACCCTCTATCCAGTTTGAGGAGTTGCCGGCTTAGTATATAACATATTATCCTGTATCTTCAAAGAAAAAATCCATCTACTGCTTCATTGAAAGGCTAAAATTAAATACATTCTAAACGTCCCAGCTATTTCCAAGAAATCGTATCTGATTTTCCAAAGTCAATTGCCAGAATCACACCAAGTATTATTGTGACTGCATGGGTTCCGAAAATTATATCGTACCACAGTTGCCAGATTCACACCAATTATTATATTACTGTGACTGAATACGACAGTATATTTTCAATTACCCTTCCGTCAACATTTCCGGTTAACAATAGTTGTACTTTCCAGTTGATATGTTACGTCAAATGACGATATATGTTAAAATTGGCAACTCAATATATCAACAGCATATAGGTATTCCAATGGATACTAATTGTGCACCCCTATTGGCTGACCTATATCTGTTCTCTTATGAATATGACTATATGCAGGCGCTTTCAAAAAACGATCCATTCAAAGCCCGTTCCTTCTCATTCACCAAACGCTATATAGACGATCTTTTCGCTGTGGATAATCGCTATATAAATGACGCAGTGAAGGATATATATCCACCTTCACTGGATTTGAAGGAAACTAAAGATAACCCTACAGGCACATCGTATTTAGACCTATATCTCTATAAAAATGAAGCGGGCCTTCCCTCTCGTCGATTGTATGACAAAAGAGATGATTACAATTTCGACATCGTAAACTATCCCTTTCTGGACAGTAATATTCCAGTGGGACCTGCATATGGCGTATACATATCTCGCTTAGTAGCATTTGCTAGATCCTGTGTTAAATGTGACGATTTTAATCAACGTCACAAAACATTGTTGCAGAAACTTCTAAAACAGGGCTACACCACCAAGCGCCTCCACTCAAAGTTTCTCAAATTTGGCGATACATATCGCATGCTGATAGCAAAATACGAGCGTGGCGTGCAAGATCTATGGCGTTACGTTTCATAACTTGTGTCTAATTCCGCTTAACCCGGGGCTAGGGGCCGTGTGAACCCAAGTACTTCAAGATCCTCATGGTACTCATATGAACAGTCACAATCAAAGCGTGACTGAGATACATCATTCTTTAGATGACGACTTTACAACGAATATTATGGATTAAGAATACTGATCAGCGATACGGATTTGATATTTTTGGAACATCATGATGTCTTGCCGGCATCATTGAAAACTGTTGACCGCTTCTCTCTTGCAGGAAACAAGCCTATGTTTATGTATACTATGATTGTCTTTTTGAATTTGGTGCTAATACTGTTATATGGAATATGGAATAGGTCTTTGGATTATGGACGCGGATATTCTCTAATGGACGACGGCTGAATTATGAATGACGGACCAGACGATTGTAATTAAAGGGAACACCTTTCCTTCCTTGGGCGTGACGTGAAACCAAATCGCCTCTCCTTCCTTGATCTTGGTGAACATCTTATTACTCTCCATTGTGATATGCACATTTGAAAGATTATAGTAATATTTCACCCCAGTCTATTGGACAGTTCTAGCCCTGGACTTCTAATTAGTCTCATTAATTATTCTCATTAGTGTCTCAAGTTAATGACAATTTGAGCAGACCGTTATGCATTTACTCTAATTATTAGGGTTCCAAGCCAGCATTATTATGTTTATATTTTCGCCAAATTATGCGATTTTCATTTCTTCGACAGCGCTGGACCGATGAAGTCGAATCTTCATCTGGTAAGTAGGAACGAGTGGACCTGCATGCAACTTTTGCCGTCAAATGGAATCGACTGGTCAACAGTCCTGAAGGACATTGTGGATGTATGCAACATTTTTTTTTTAAATCGTCTAGTCCTAAAGCACTGATCCGATTAATGCGAACCTAGCACACATGGGCTACTGGGTCGAACCACTTCGGGGTGTCAGTGGGAAATTGCTGCCTAAAACATTACGACCGCCATCACAACCATGCAAACATTACAACCATGCAATATATTATGACGGGTAACCCTGATATAGTGTGCAACATGAACCTCAACATATTTACTGATGAAGGAACCAAAATGTAGAAAGCCGAGAAATATCAATCTCAGACCGACCAAAAGATAATCCTTCGTGTCCTTGAACAAGGGGTTGTTGAGAGTACGAAACTCGAAAATGTAGAGCTTACAGTACTCGATTTTGGATGTTGCCAAAACTGAAAAAAAACAGTACGGAAGAACTAGCTGACAAAGGGGCCCGTACCGTACAGTCCTGTATCAACTTTTTCGACCCTCTATACCACTATCCCTGGTCCAGGCCTTATGAACATCTTCGTTTATTAATAATATCGGTGTGCAATAAAACTTGTCACCGGTTTGTCAGAAGCTATAAGACTTTCTTCAGGTCTACCGCACCTAAGGATATATACTTGGGATTCTTGGGATGTTCTATTAAAAGAATTGCTTGAATTTGTCATTAATAGTTATTTCAAATTCGGATTATGTATATACAGCGTAAATAAGCATTCCAATTGGTACATATTGTGCACCACTTTTGACAGATTTTTGGTATGAAAACACCATTATGTAATGTTTGTCAATTTCATCTCAACACCCTTTAATTCTCGTTCACCATACGCTATAAAGACAATCTCCTAGCATTGGATAAACCATATATTAACGACACTGTGAAGGATATATCGTTAACTAGATTTGAACAGCTGATACAGATGAAAAATCTTGTTTACACCTGTACTTTGAAAAGGTGCTTTCTCTCACGTCACGTGGACTGCAGAGACGATGACAATTTCGACGTAGTTAATTCCCCATTTCCAGAAATACCGGCATAGAAAATATACATATCTCACATGGTAATATGCTACATCCTGTGCAAACTAATGATTTCAGTCAACACCACAGAACCACCAAACAAAGCAATACTACCAAACAAGGCTATACCACCAAACGTCTCTATTCAAAGTTTCTCCGAGTTCTGTCATACATACCGTAGACTGATGATCGTAGCGAGCAAGATCTCTGATACTACGTTAGGTAATGTGTGTCTAATTCCGCTTAACCCGCGGTTAGGGGGCGGATGAACATCACACCTTTTGCCTCTCTATGGTGTCAAATGATCAAGGTAATAGGAGGAAATCTGACCGAGATACATCATACTCTACAAAACGACTTGAAAATTCATCTCAAATAAAGAATATTGAGGACGATATGTGAAGAATTTCATGATGTTTTCCTGTCATCATGAAAATTATTGACCGGTTCTCTGTTGAAGTAAATCTTCTTGTTTTATTTATTTATTTTCTATTTATTTATTTTTCTTTTTCATTTCATTTATATTTTGGAATTGATGGTAAGTTCTTTCGACTATTGATGCTGAGATTCTTTTATGGACGACGGTTGAATATTAAATGGCTGATCTGACGCATCTAATCGAAGAATCAATATTGTCAGGTTTTCTAACTTTCGAATTTGAAGGGTGAAAACAGCTCAACATACGTAATGGAACACTTTGATAAAGAATACTGGGGTTTCAGAGTAAAAAAAATATGCCCGTTAGCGAGAAAATGCTTGACATGGTGATTTTAAAAACAATATTACCGTCATAGATCAATAAACATTCAGTCTATCTGCATAAACCCCGAGCAAAAGATCATGGGTGCATCCAAAATAAAGGCCATGTTGGGGTAGCAGAAAAAGTGATGTTTCCTTCAAAATTCAACCTTTTCTGCTTGAAAATGTGGGCAAAACTTTTTTATTTCACAACAAAATATCATTTGCCAAATTATCATGCAGTTTTCAAAAAAGATGCGAAAAACTTGATCGAAGGGAATAGTGTGGGAAGTTTCATCCTCCATCTCAAGAGATCCAAAATATTTACAGCTTGGACATGTACAAAAATGCAGGATAAATGTAACTATTATGTGTGTGCATAAATCATTCAGTACAGTAACGTAATAACCTGACGATGATTGACACTGCAGGAGTTTATGTACTAATTCGTACATTCAAACACACGAGTCTTTAACCCTACCTGACCTGGTGGGGGGGGGGGGAGAGTGCAAAATGGCTCCCCTACCAAACTTTTTGCCATGTCTCCGGAGCGACAAAAAATGGAGAACTGAAACTCCGTGACTTTATAGTTTATCATATAGGGATCATTTTGAACCCTTGGCCCAAGGGTATGGTGTGGTAAGTTTCTGCTCGCCAGCTCAAGGAGTAAGAAAGATAATTAGGGGGGGAGCATTTCGCCCCCCCCCCTTCCCCAGGCCAGGCCAGGCCCCAAAAAGCCCAGGCCAGATAGGGTTAATAGAGTCGCGAAAACTCAACTCAATACACACCTGATCAGTGTAAAAGTGTACAGTGGACAAGAAAATGGTTGTAATAAAAATGAATCTTAATTGATACGTATGAATTATTTTTATAATATCTAATACCATAGTCGTATCTGGAAAAGATGAGAAATACCTAGTTTTTCAGAAAACGTGAGAAATAATGTATTCTGGCACCAGTAACAAGAGCGACAATCCGCCTTTCTCGCTTTCTCGGTGCAATACAACAGATATGTTGTGTCTTCATTCAGTTTCATATGTCGTGGATAAAATCAACATTTGTTTGCTGATATAAGTGTACATATTCTCCTGCTATGTGACAGAAATAAACCTTCATTATGCGGACAATTGATGTAAAACTAATGACAGTGTTTTATTCGTAAAAATATAAATATATTTACTTTCGAAGAAGCGAGAAAATATGTATTCCAAGTACCAACGAAAAACACTGGCATTCAAAATTCATATGATAATAAATAATTGACAGGTTTTGGGAGTCACTCAGACCATGTACCCTACAATGCATGTTTGTCATGGGCAGAGCCTGCTCTTAATGCCGCCGCTGAATCGAATTATACCTTCGATGTCGGAGCCATGTAATGCAGACGTTCATCCCCGGGACATAACGCCAGTCTGTTTGCCTCCAAAAACACCATCTCCTCTCTTTTCTGTTGAGATTTCAAATACATTCGTGTTGTAGTCCAAACGGACACATGAGGAGGAAAGAAAAAAGTTGGACTTCAGCGATCATCTGTGCAAATCTGTATGAAATTTCTGGCCATTCCATGGAAAACTGAGTTGGAATTCCAAAGAATTCAGGAATTCACGAAAATTCCATGTTCCAATTCCATGAATGATAAGCCCACTCACATCGACATTCAATTGGCTGGAAATTCATCATAACTTGCGAAAATCCGAGTAGAATTCCAAGCGCCTCCATAAGAAACTGGGCTAGAATTCGAAGGCATTTTGATGGGACACCCATACAAACAACTGCAATTTCTGGGCCATCCAATTTTGATTGCGTTGGAACTCTAGCGATTCCAATTTTTTTCATTTTTTTTTTGTAGAATTCAAGAATTTTCCCACGAAATAATGAAAATTCCATGTGTAATTCCAATCTATATCAAACAGACCATAAACGACATAATGTGTAATAACCTTGGCTGGCCGTAATATATCTCAAACAAAATGATATATCTATCTTGAAAACCCAGATAGACCTTTTATCATAGCGATACGACTATATGTTCAAATACAACGTAGTTTAATATATTCGACGACTTATAATTTACATTTCTTACTAAAAGGTGTCATGTGCACACATCTACAGCAAGAATTGCGACCATATAACAACAAATGAACAGCCTGACGGATTTCAACATCAAGCAGTAGGTCTTTGACCTCAAAATTCAGGTATGTCATATGTCTTGTGTTCCGACTGTTAAATATAACGAAAATACTATACACCTTCGAGAATACTTACTTTATTTTCTGAATGGAAACAGAAGTCACATGAACAAAACGTGTTATCTGCAGCGACACGGTAGGTGTCGCTGCATATGTTTGTTCTCGCTCTGTTTATCCGCGGGCAGGACGTAATTCAAAATATGTCCGAGAAACTGGAAGAAATCTTGACGAGTCTGGGAAGTATCCAGACTGAAATAGCAGGTGTGAAGCAGGAACAACGTGACCTGCGAACTTCGTTCGCCAGTTTAGAACTGTCTTACCGAAATATCGGAGAAAATCTGAGTCAACCGCGCCTATCACAGGCCAGATATACAGAGGAAAGACCTCCATCGCCAGGGTACGGGTCCCCAGTTAGTCCCACCACGGGTGCCTCTGAGGTACACGCTGATCTCCAAGGGGAATTTCAGACCTTGAAAGATTCATTGCAACGCGTACGACTACCGACTGAATTGCGTCTAAATGAATCTAGACAGGGAATACGTCGTGATGATCAGCCACTTCTGAACGTTCTGTGTCGCTGGGCACGATACACGGAAACTACATTTAAGCTGTTATCGGCTATTGACGATGGATCTAATGTCACTGATCGTGACTTGGAAAAACTTTTTCTAACGAGACAGGCTCAAATGAAATTCTTCCAAGACGAGTATGCATCACTGATGGTCAACAGTCAGTTTGACGGCGCGACCTCGAAGTTATTCCGGGCGCTGCAGAGGAATACCAGCGGACTAAATCCTAACTCCCTAGAAACACTACGCTCGGCGGCGACTATTGCCGGGGTTACCCGCCCAAATTTCAGACAAGGACAACAGACGGGTCAGTCCGGAGGTTTCAGAGGTAGGGGATCTTATTATCGAAATAACTTTTCACGCGGCTCTGATAGAGACATGTGTTTTCCAGGTTTGGAAACAGACAATTTCAGAGAGGCAATTACGGCAATCGCACAAATAACAATAACACTCAGGATCATGATCTGCCAGCTAGCGATTCACGTGAGTAACTTTGTATCAATTTGTATCCAGTGATTGTGACGCGCGTTGTGTCACGGTACATGTAAACCACGTGTATTTGTTTACATATCTGTGTGAATGTCCAGACTGAACGCTTTCACTGAGAACTGGAGAAAAATTGATGCCCTAGCGCACGTTCTTGATTGGATAGAACATGGTATAGCTATCCCCTTCAAAGCCCGTCCTTCACCATTTAGTTTCGATAATCACCATCTGACTGTAAACCAATCGAACTTCGTCGATCTTGAAATTCAGCGCCTGATCCTGAATTTATCTCACCCATTGGATGTGATCCGAAAAAATCCGGCTTCGTTTGTGTGCAAAGGTGACAAGTTCGTCACTTTAGATATCAAAGATGGATTCTACCACATACCTGTAAATTCTGGATACAGAGATTATCTCAGCTTCACCTGGAAGGGTCTACATTATCGTTGGACTGTCTTACCGTTTGGGCTCTCCTGTAGTCCATATTTCTTCTCGAAGACAGTGCGACCGGTGCTCACTTTCTTGCGCTCGTGTGGGCTACGACTTACTGTTTTCGTGGATGATTTCTTACTGGCTTCATCTAGTGCAAGCATTCGGGATCATTCGGATCAGCTGGTCCAAACTTTAGAGGATCTCGATTTCGTGATAAACTATGAAAAATCGAAGCTAGAAGCATCTAGCATCGTTGACTACATTGGCTACACTATTGATGCGCTTAGTACGCCTGTTGTTAGCGCTCATAGATCTATGATTTCAAAACTGAAGTGTGCTATACGGGCTATTGTGTTCGAAAGTTCGCTGACGGCTCGCAAGCTCGCCCGGATTGCTGGATTGTGTGTGTCGGTGGCTTGGGCAGTTACGCCAGGCAAACTGCTACTCAGGCATACATACAGACTCCTCGCCACTAGGGATTTGTGGACGAGTGTACTAGTTCTGGATGAACAAACGAGATCGGAGCTTCAATGGTGGCTCGAAGCCTCATCTCACTGGAACAGCAGAGAACTTTCCAATAAACCTATCGAATGTCAGCTGATCACCGACGCATCCCACCTCGGATGGGGCGCTGTATTGGGGGACAAAATTGCGTCAGGAGATTGGAATGTACGAATCTCAAAATGTTCGTCAAATTATACGGAGCTCCTGACAATTCTGATGGCCGTGAAAGCATTCCGAACAGACTTAACGGGCAAAGCTGTCCAGATTCTAAGCGACAATATAACAGCCATAGCATATGTCAACCACAAAGGTGGTCCCAGTATGGAACTGACACAGCTCGTCATGGCTATTTGGTTAGAGGCTATGAAGCATGGAATCTCGCTGCAATGCGCTCACATTGCCGGGAGGGACAATCAGCTGGCAGACTACTGGTCACGATCTCCCGACAAACACAACTGGATGATAAATCCCAAACTGTTCTCATATATACCATGGGGCCCACATACCGTCGACTGCTTCGCAAACTGCCAGAATGCACAACTGGAACGTTTCAACAGTCGGTATTGGGAACCTCTTTCGGAAGGGGTAGATGCTCTGTCACAACAGAACTGGCAAGTGGAAAACAATTATGTCAACCCTCCGTTCTGTCTCATACAGCAGGTGCTGGATGTGATCGTGGCTCAGCGTGCAACGGCAACAGTCATCGCGCCATATTGGCCAGCACAAACATGGACAAGGAGACTAATAAACCTGTCAATAGACACACCCCTCAGGATTCGAATCCGACACAACACATTCCGTTCAATGGGAACAACCCCAGAACCACTTCGAAACAGATCGTGGAAAATGTATGCCTGTGATCACGCCTTTTAGCTTCTAACTGGTCAGTCAGCGCAATTGAATAATTCATGTGCTCCTGGGCTATTTCTACGTTACGTGCGTACAACGGGATGGTGAAGTCATTCTACAAATATTGTGCTGACCATAACGTTCAGTTTCCGACTATGGATACCGCACACGTTGCGGCTTTTCTTTGTGACTTAGTACGTACGTCTGAGAAACCTAGGTCATTGTTACACACCGCGGTGGCAGTGCTTGGCCAAATGTATACTGGAATGGGACTGGTGAACCTGGTGTTAGATCCCTGTATTCAAAGACTCGTGTCTTTCTTAGTGAAAGGCGGTACATGTGCTACTATGTCTAGATCTACGGTGATGCCAGTTAAAAACTTTCACGACTTGTTTATGTCTTGGCCAGAGAACGACGATCTTAGTTTGAAGGATCTTCGACTGAAAACTGTAACTTTGTTGTCCCTCACATTTATGCTAAGACCTGACATCGCACCTAACGCTCGCATATACAACCCTAGTTCAGGGGAAACGCAGAGGGTTGTATTCTCCACAGATCACCTTGACTTTACAGATAACGGAGTATCTGTGACCCTATTTGGAATCAAGAATGATTCCCAGCGCAAAGGGTTCGAAGTGTTCTTACCTATGGCAGCAGAACGGAAACTGGACCCTGTCCAAACATCACAAGATTATATCAAGCGGACTGAACAACATCGCCCATCACAACGCCCACTTTTCAAGGGTCACGTCCAATCGATCGAGACGGTTTCTCGATAAACGAGTAAAACCGATCAATATCTCGTCTCGAAGGGTCCCGATTTTCTCTCGAAGCAGAAGACCATCTCGATCCTCCTCGAAACAACTCCACATGCTTCGAGAATGGAATCGAGATGCCGTCAGTTGAAAGTTTGAACCATTTGGAAGACGTAAGTTCCTTATATATGTACTCTGTGGCAGCGAGATTAATCTGGACGAGTATATATGCATTTAAACACGGATAATGAATTAAATTGAGTCTAAATCATTCAATATTATTTTGTTATTCCGTCTTGAGATCTGTAGTCGCATACTTGCTTTGACAGCGCAATTTCTCTGCACGTCATGAATGAAAAGAAAGAAACATCACCAATTGAAAATATACAAACTAGCTCAGTTATATGGAGTTTGAATCAATATATGAGATACGTTGAGGAACTGCGAACTGAAAAAAATTCTGCAAGTCTTAGAATAAAATTCCATATGTTTCTCTGAAAGTGTATCAGAAAAGAGGATCTTTATCGTCTGAGATGTCCTCCGTATTCATAAATAAAGTGGATATGAAGACCACATAATTGGCTGGTAATTCACTGGAAACCATAGAATAATATAAACATAAACGCTCGATCGAAGATTTCGAACAAACAACACACGGTATCGTTTATATTAAAATTAAATGTATGCGCTGGTCTAAGGCGTGATTGCTCTCTGAATTGGGCGGTAATTACTCTCTTTATTTGGTTAATTTCCTAGACACATGAAATGAACACTAAATAATAGAACGTGAGTATATTATCAAGCGCCGCCAACAGTGCTGTTTCAGTTTTTTCTTTCACAGAAATTAACCTGTCTCACTTCGCTGTTGTTTCAAGTCGACGGTTTTTCACAGACCGAATGTGGCGTGGATTAGTTCCGATTGCCAGTATTTCCGCTAACCATTTCCGGGCGAGCTTATGTCATGAATAAACTGTGTTGATATAATCTCCTTGTTTGAACAAGACTGAAATTCTCAGTGAAATGAAATCTACAATGAATAATACCAAATTATAAAACAAATTACACATCGAGGTTAATACTCCGGTCAAACAAGTAACATAGCTTTCATTTTTCAGTTGAAACGATCCAAGTTTGATCCAAAACACTTTATAGAACAATAATTATGTCTCTCCCAACTATGTTGGGGGGAGACATCTAGTGTTTGTGCTGTCTGGAGGGATGGATGGATGTCTGGATGGATGTTTGGATGGATGTCTGTCCGTCCCCTTGCCTTGTCTGCAAGATATCTTGAGAACTACCGGATGGAATTTCACCAAACTTGGATGGAAACTTCATTGGGATAGCCCCCTCATTTGATTAGGTTTTGGTGTGTGTGCGTGCATTCATCCGTGTCCGGTGTCCGTCCGTCCGTCCATCTACTTGTACATGTACATACAGGCCTTGTCTGCAAGATATCTTGAGAACTACTGGATGGAATTTCACCAAACTTGGATGGAAGCTTCAGTGGAATAGCCCCCTCATTTGATTAGGTTTTGGTGTGTGTGCATGCGTTCATCCGTGTCCGGTGTCCGTCCGTCCGTCCATCTACTTGTACATGTATATACAGGCCTTGTCTGCAAGATATCTTGAGAACTACTGGATGGAATTTCACCAAACTTGGATGGAAGCTTCATTGGGATAGCCCCCTCATTTGATTAGGTTTTGGTGTATGTGCGTGCATTCATCCGTGTCCGGTGTCCGTCCGTCCGTTCATCTACTTGTACATGTATATACAGGCCTTGTCTGCAAGATATCTTGAGAACTACTGGATGGAATTTCACCAAACTTGGATGGAAGCTTCAGTGGGATAGCCCCCTCATTTGATTAGGTTTTGGTGTGTGTGCGTGCATTCATCCGTGTCCGGTGTCCGTCCGTCCGTCCATCTACTTGTACATGTATATACAGGCCTTGTCTGCAAGATATCTTGAGAACTACTGGACGGAATTTCACCAAACTTGGATGGAAGCTTCATTGGGATAGCCCCCTTATTTGATTAGGTTTTGGTGTGTGTGCATGCGTTCATCCGTGTCCGTGTCCGTCCGTCCGTCCGTCCATCTACTTGTACATGTATATACAGGCCTTGTCTGCAAGATATCTTGAGAACTACTGGATGGAATTTCACCAAACTTGGATGGAAGTTTCATTGGGATAGCCCCTCATTTCATCAGGTTTTGGTGTATGTGTGCATGCATTCATCCGTGTCGGGTGTCCGTCCGTCCGTTCATCTACTTGTACATGTATATACAGGCCTTGTCTGCAAGATATCTGGAGAACTACGTGACGGAAGTTCACCAAACTTGGATGGAAGCTTTATTGGGATAGCCCTCTCATCTGATTAGGTTTTGGTTTGTGTGTGCGTTCGTCCATGTTCGGTGTCCGTCCGTCTGTCCATGTACTTGTACATGTATATGTATATACAGGCCCTTTCTGCAAGATATCTGAAGAACTACTGGACAGAATTTCACCAAACTTGGATGGAAGGTTCATTGGGATAGCCCCCTCATTTGATTAGGTTTGGGTGTGTGTGTGCATTTATCCATGTCCATCGTCCGTCCGTCCATCTAATTGTTCATGTCTATACATACCTTGTCCGCAAGATATCTGGAGAACTACTAGACGGAATTTCACCAAACTTGGATGGAAGCTTCATTGAAATGGCCTTATGATCTAATTAGGTTTGGGTGTGAGCTAGTGCTTGCGTGGGTCCATGCAAAATGTGCTTATCTGTCTGTCCAATTTTTTTTCACTCCATATCTTGGAAACTACTGAAGGCAGATGCATGAAACTTCTATACGGTACAGCATGTATACTATAGGTGTGGCTCTTGTATGTTTTGCATCTTTCCTATAATGTGATCAGTTTCGAAATAGTTGATGCTTCACAATTACATGTATTTCACATTGGTTGGACGCTGTAGATGTCGACAATCCACTCATTGCTATATAAATCCCGACTCCTCGCTGGGTTACTGCAACAATAAAAATCGCCTCTTTGTAATTAATATTTTTAGATGCGCAGCTTTGTTTAGGATACTTATTGCTACATTCATTTTATAGCACTTTCCCTTAAATTATGTGCCCACTCAAGGCAAGGTGGGAGGTTGGGGGAGACGTATGTTTTTGCTTAAAAAAACAACCAGCATAGGCTTCATGCCGGAGCGGCAACTCAAGGGTCAAAGCGGAACCTGTAGTTAACGTATGCTTCCATACCACTATTATTCAGATAATATCTCGTTGGTGTGTCATTTATTCCGCGACGGATACCAGACAGATACGATACACAATCAATTATGGATGTGAGAGATAAGTCAATTATATATTCATAATTTACATATAACCGGAAACATCTGGACATAGATATACCGAATAAACGATGAGTAACATGGAAAACACCTTTAAAAAAAAAATTGATTCTATTTTGGCCGCGATATACGTATGCGACGAGCGTCCCCAAAATATGGTACCCGCGCAACACATAAATCGCCTGAGAATTAAAGATAGGCCAAATTAACGAGATTACCGACCAATTTTGTATCCATCTCGAAAACCGGGTCATTTCGATCGAGATAGAACCGGGAGCAAACCGGGAGATGTCGTCAGGGGTCCCGGTTCTGCCCTTCCGGTTTCAGCCGAGATATTTCTCGATCCATCTCGAAGGCAAGTGACTCGATTAATTGGACGTGACCCCTTACGAAGCCGTTTACAGCCATCGCGGCTTCTACTGTCGCGGCTGTTTTGATCGAGGCTATTCGAGCTACTGGTCTAGACGGAATGGGCTTCAGTGCTAAGTCGTTCCGTCCCACTGGGGCCACGGTAGCTATAGATGAGCACGTAGATCCAGACATCGCCCATAAGGTGGGCCGATGGAAAAGTGCCGAGTTTTTTTTTTAACATTATGTAAATTCGAGAACCCCAAGTGGTTCACTACGGATATCCTCAATCATCAGTGATTGGTTTGTGAATCAGCAAGACGTATGTTTCGTCTGTAGACTTCGAACACTAAGACATCCACATATGTAATAGCTGTGTCTTTATCTGCACTCACTTGTCCAGAAACTGATACCTGAACGTGGAGTTAATAACCGATTTACTTTCGTGTTGAACGTTGAGAACTGTCTCTATATGCAGGTTAGAGTGCCATGCAGAACATTCTAATACGGAACTGTTTACGAGTTGTGCTTTCTCTTTCAGGTTGTTACTGACGTTTCATTCGTGTTCTTGGTTATGACATTGCCGAAGTCTATATACCACTAAGTAAGAAGGCATATTATGTTAATTAAAATTCTGTATATTAGTGTTACTGTGTTGTTCATGGTGACGTAGGTTTGTATAAACAGAAGTCACATGAACAACACGTGTTATCTGCAGCGACACGGTAGGTGTCGCTGCATATGTTTGTTCTCGCTCTGTTTAGTTGCGTTTAATGACCTTAAGATTTGTGGGTTATGTTAGTGTATATTGGTGGAGTAAAGAGATTACGAGGATAGGCATATTATGTTAATTACAATTCTGTTTGAATTTTAAATTGGTGTTACTGTGTTGTTCATGGTGACGTAGGTTTGTATAAACAAAAAATGTTGGTGGATATGGTCATGATAATAGCAGGGTCCTCCTGAGGCTTGGTAAGTGATAACATTCATTATAATGTGCCCAAACAAACCTGAAATAATGGTTCCGTACTATTTATTTACCCGTAATTATTTTAACTTTAATTAAAGTTTACATATATAACTGGACGACGAAATAATCTTCACTTAATCTGATGTGCATCAGAAAGTCAAAGGAAAACCTTTCTATAGGTGCAGTTTTTTATGGTTGTTTAACATGCGATATCCTGCGCTAATTTAGTCTAGCAAGTTAATAACTTAAAACGATACGCTAAAAAGAAATAGGATTGAACCAGTGTTATGCATGAGGTAATTTACAAATTGACGTGTACTTTTAATCAGTGTGGTGTACATCTTTTCGTCGTTCCCTTGAATATATTTACTCCTTTTTTTATGTCATTTAGGTTAGATTTTCATTCCCTTGTGTATATTTACCCCTTTTTTAATTTAGTTACATTTTGTTATTATGTGAGAAAGGTGTGTGATGCAGAACCGACTTTGAAAGCAGTCATTTTAGTTGAGAATGTGAAAATATATATGTCAAAGAAATACTATTTATTGACAAAATGCGCCCCCTCTCAATGGTAGCCACAGGCCCTAAGCCTTTTCATAATCTATGAATCAGCTAGTATTATAATTTACCTTACTAGCTTATTTTCTTGTTCTCACTTGTATAGCTTAATAATGTATAGAAAATCTATGTACAAGATTAGCATGTTTTAACTTGTGTAACCATGGATTTGTTGTTTGGGGACAACGTACACACGTTACGATATTTTTTACCCGTGTCATTGCAACTGTACAATATTCCTTGAAAAGAACGTAAAGTTCGAAACTGCAGTCGGAATAGAATGATGTGGAAAGTCAAGAAGGCTATCTGTTATTTTTTCTTATACCCCTTCTCCGCATCAGAAGACCGCTCATATGTGTGTGTGTGTGTGTGTGTGTGTGTGTGTGTGTGTGTGTGTTTAACTTGGGTAGAAAGTACAAGTAATATGATTTCATTTTGATGGAAAGAATCGAGAACATAAGGTTAGCATATATTACATTGTTTTTGTTTTTTTTGTATTCCAAGAAAAAAATAAACCACACAGTTCCTGTACTATGAAAGCTCTCAAACCGGTGAATAAAAAAAGAAACTTAATTAGTAAAAATGTACTTACACGATTACGTATTATTATTCTATATCGCATATGCAGGACACCAGACCCATATTCCGCCCCTATAGTTCAAAGTAGACACGACAGAAGAATGAAATAGTTCAACTGCCATCGTTGTTTCGACAATATGAATACTCTTAACGAGAAGATTCATTCATTCATTCAGATCATTTCTGAGAGACATTTTCCAGTTGTATCGCTTTTTCATTGTTATTAGTAACCACACTCAGGCGCATAATATGATGGGTCAATTGCTTATAAGAAAACACTTGGAAGATAATCCTGAAGTCTCTAATACAAGTTTAATATCTCACTTGCAGTAGGCATACGTCCTCCATCAAGAATTCCCGTATCTATACTCGAAATATTGTATTCACAGCAAACTATCACATTCATAATCGGCATGTAGCTCATGTTATTGGACGTCAAATCTACTATCAAAAGCCTCATAACAATGATGGTGGAAAACGATGCCGGCATACTGACAATAAGTCGTTTGACCCCACTGGCAAATACACTGACTGCATATTTGTAAAAACAGAACCGAAACTGATTCCCGCGATGATTTGTATCCCAGCCACGCTTTCATTGTAGTTGTTCATGTGAACATCTTGCTTGACATGACCACAGGACACCTAGCACCTGCTTGAGCGTTTTTAGGCACAACTATATAAGAGCCATATCAAAGTTTTACATTGGGAACAGAATTTGAATACAAGCGTCTAGTCCGTCATTCATAATTCAACCGTCGTCCATTAGAGAATATCCGCGTCCATAATCCAAAGAACTATTCCATATCCATATAACAGTATTAGCACCAAATTCAAAAAGACAATCATAGTATACATAAACATAGGCTTGTTTCCTGCAAGAGAGAAGCGGTCAACAGTTTTCAATGATGCCGACAAGACATCATGATGTTCCAGAAATATAAAATCCGTATCGCTGATCAGTATTCTTAATCCATAATAATTGTTGTAAAGTTGTTATCTAGAGAATGATGTATCTCAGTCACGCCTTGATTAACCCTAGCCCCGGTTTAAGCGGAATTAGACACAAGTTACGAAACGTAACGCCATAGATCTTGCACGCTACGTTCCTGTTTTGCTATCAGCATGCGATATGTATCGCGCTTGGAGGAGCTTGGTGGAATAGCCCTGTTTTATGAGATTCTGCAACAAAGTTTTGTGGCGTTGATTAAAATCGTCACATTTAACACAGGATCTAGCAAATGCTACTAGGCGAGAAATGCATAGCCATATGCAGGCCCCAATGGAATATTACTATCCAGAAAGGGATAGTTTACGATGTCGAAATTGCAATCATCTCTTTTGTCATAAAGTCGACGAGAGAGAATGCCCGCTTCATTTTTGTAGAAATATAGATCTAAATATGGTGTGCCTGTAGGGCTATCTGTAGTTTCCTTCAAATCCAGTGAAGGTGGATATATATCCTTCACTGCGTCATTTATATAGCGATTATCCACAGAGAGAAGATCGTCTATATAGCGTTTGGTGAATGAGAAGGAATGGGCTTTGAATGGATCGGTTTTTGAAGCGCCTGCATATAGTCATATTCATAAGAGAACAGATACAGGTCAGCCAACAGGGATGCACAATTAGTACCCATTAGAATACCTATATGCTGCTGATATATTGTGTAGCCAAATTTCACATAGATATTTTTAATGAGAAATTCAAGCAACTCTATAACCAAAGAAACATCCGATGAATGATATCTCTTGTATGTAGTAGAGCTAAAGAATGCTTTATGGCTTTCGACATTAATATATTTACGATCAGTTTTCTTGAACACAGATACTATTAATGAACTTAGACGGTCTATGAGGTCCTGATGAGGGATTGTAGTATAGAGAGTCGAGAAATCCCATGTGGATACATGTCTGTACGGTATGTGACCTTTAGCATCAAGTTCTTCCGTAAGATATTTTGAGTTTTTCAATATCCACATACATTCAACGCCAGAGTTTTTAGAAATACTGGCGCAATACCTTTCCCAAAAAGCTGTGAAGTTCTCTTGGGGTAGTGTCGGATTGGACTGGTGTCCATTGCGTTTTCTTCATTCTGCGCATGCGCAGTCTGGCCGTAGTATAGAAAGCAGCAATTTTGTGGATGTGAAGGAAGGTGTTTGGGGTAGAGAGGGACCATTCTTGGAATGTGTCGTGTGAGGTGTCATCTTGCAGTCCTCGGGGTGTAGATCACGACTTGAGGGATGCCCACGTCATCTGTGACGTCATTGGTGACGTCATCAGTAAGAGTAGTAGCCAAAGTGGGCATTTTGGGGGTGTAAAGGAAGGTGTTTGAGCGATTGAGAGTCCAAATGCGTCGTGTGAGGTGTCATCTTGTAGCCCTCGGGGTGCAGACTACGACTTGAGGAATGTCCACGTCATCTGTGACGTCATTGGAGACGTCATTAGTAGGAGTAGTAGCGAAAGCGGCCATTTTGGGGTGTGAAGGAACGTGTTAGGGGTAGAAATGGACCATCCGTGGCCCAAATGGACCATGTGGAGTGTCAAATTGAAGCTCTCGTGGTGTAAACGATTGAGGGTCCAAATGCGTCGTGTGAGGTGTCATCTTGTAGCCCTCGGGGTGCAGACTACGACTTTAGGAATGTCCACGTCATCTGTGACGTCATTGGTGACGTCATCAGTACGAGTGGTAGCGAAAGTGGCCATTTTGAGGGTGTGAAGGAAGATGTTTGGGGTATAGATGGACCATCCGTCGCCCGAATGGACCGTGTGTGGCTTCATCTTGTAGCTCGCTGCATGTAGACGACGAATGGTATGATGTTTGGTGATAGTCGCATCGTGCTACGCATGCGCAGTTGTGCAGCAGTAACGAAAGATGTCATTTTGGGCGTGGGAAATGACATGATTGGGCAATCAAGGGACCCATCTTTGGTTCAAATGAACCGATTGGCGTATCCTAGTGAAGCTTTCGTGGAGTAGAGACAGACTGGCGTGTTTTTATTGGAAGTCGCGCCAATCTGCGCATAGTTAGTGTAGTAAGTAAAGTGGTCATTCTAGAGGTGCGCGGGGATATATTTGAGCGATTGAGGGACCATTCTTGGTCCGAATGCGTCGTGTGCGGTGTCAAAGTGAAACCCTCGGTATGTAGACCACGATTTGAGGGTAGTCATCTGTGACGTCATCGGCGACATCATCAGTAGGAGAAATAGCCAAAGTGGGCATTTTGGGGGTGTGAAGGAAGGTGTTTGGGGGAGAGATGGACCATCCCTGGTCCAAATGGACCGTGTGGGGTGTCACCTTGTAGCTCTCTGCATGTAGACGACGAATGGTATGGTTTTTGTTGGAAGTCGCATCGTGCTACGCATGCGCAGTTGGGCAGTAGCAAAGAAAGATGTCATTTAGGGCATGCCTGGGAGTGTGTTTGAGTGATTGAGGGACCACTATTGGTCCGATTGGGTCGTAGGAGATGCCATAGTGAAGCACTCGTAGAGTAGACTCCGACTGGATGGGTGTGTCGTGGAAGTAAGGCTATGGTCCGCATACGCTGGCAGAAAATTGTGGGAAAAGGTCACTGGAAGGTACGTTATGGAGTCGAGATGGACCCATATTGGTCTGAATGGGTCGTGAGAGGTATCAGTTTGAAGCACTCGTGGCTCCGACTGGAGGGTTCGGTCGTGGAAATGACGTCATTCTGTACATGCGCAGTCGTGGAGTGGTAGAAAAAGGGCAGTTTCGGAAGTGCGCAAGGGCACTATATCACATCTGGGGGTATATATTTCATCCAAGTATAGCGGATAGCAGTTGTCGTAAATAACAACAAGTTCAGCAATGTGCATATAGTTTATTATCCCCAATGGTGCATCATACCCAGGCTGGGGGAGCCGCCCTGGGTTTGTTTATTTTGTTCACAGAAAAACAAATTGAAATATCAAACACCATGTTTTCTTATTTAACGCACCGTAACATCAGGTACAAGTGTTTAGAGAGCTCAAGTCAACGATCAGCATGTAGACATATAGTGTATATACGGCATGTTATGGTATTCATCAGTGCCTGTTGGAGGTGAATCCGTTCATCCGAGAGATTTGGACTATCAGTTTAGCCACGAAGAACGTAACATTGGTCACTCTCTCTACTGTCCACTTGCCGTTTAGGTTGCGCCCATTCCAAGGGATCCACGGTGTCCAGTTGGGTCAGGGCTGTCTCCAGTGACACACGATTGGCGATGGTGAAAGGATGGTCGTACACTTGGTTGCTGGCACTGGAGTGAGTGAGTGAGTGAGTGAATATGATTTAACGTCGCTTTTAACTATATTTCAGTTATATCACGACGTTGGGTCCTATTCCTTTTCCCACTCGGGAACCACACGGGTGGGGGCCTATTCCTTTTCCCACCCGGGAACCCCACGGGTGCCTCAGTTAGTCGCCTCTTACGACAAGCTCTCTGAGAGGCTGAGGCCTATTCTTACCATGACCTGCGGTGTACACAACGACATCCCAGGTCAATCCCCGGAAGCACCACGGGGCTGTTGGCACTGGAATAGAAATAGCGCAGTTGACCCGTCATCTTATGGCATAAGATGTACTCAAAACATTTAATTTGAAGGCCGTATAGGTTGATCATTGAAGATGGCTTTCACGTGTCTGTGTAGAGAAGCGATGTCAGTCAGTCGGAAATTGTAGATATCTTGAATAGGGCGATGACTGTTTTTCTTAATCGAATTTAAAAAAGCATTTGACTCCGTGTCGTGCAACTACATAGAAAACACTCTCATGTCTTTTAATTTCGGAACAGATATAATTCGGTGGATTAAGATTTTTCAGAAAGACTCGAAAAGCAGTGTCATGAACAATGGATACATTTCTGAATTTTTCCATTGAAAACGGGGTTGTCTAATATCTAATATCCCCCTGCATTTTCATTCTTGTCGCAGAGACTCCGTCTCTTGCTGTAAAAAAAGATGCATCTATCAAAGGAATAGAAAAGAACTCTGAGATAAAAATATTACAATACGCAGACGACACCACTCTTATCCTGGACGGATCACGTGAATCGTTAGAGCCATGAGCCTCCTGAATCAATTGTCCAACTCCTCTAGGCTGTGCCTGAACATGCATAAGTCTTTGGTGGTGTGGATTGGACAGAATAAAGAAAGCACTGTTAATCTCTGTCCTTAGGGAGCGTGTCAAAAGTTTTGACGTTCAAACTAAAAGAATGCGTCAGAAAATGAACAGGTACTCGTTCTTTTTCTTCCAGCAAACGAACGTTCGACAGTCAGAAAATGAACACTACCCCGTCAGAAAAATGAACGTCAAAAAAAGAACATTGTTTTTTGAACGTTCAAATTAGTATGTATGATAGCGGTCAGAATTCGCTGAAGGGCTCACATTACGGCTGTCGTGTCGACTCTTATTGGAACGAAAACAAAAAACAAAACAAAAACAGAACACTCGAAAAGGCAGCCCCTTTGAGACTTAACTGTATTTATTTTGCACTAGCTTTCGTAGGTATATAACCCACTTCCTCTGAAGAAGTACTTTCGTTCTTTCAAAGCAACTATGGCAAAGATTTGACGTTTATCTACAGCAAATTCAATAAATGTATTTAATATAATAAAAGTGGATCTTTCGTGCATATTCTGGGGAATTATTTACCGGGAATTATAGAACGAGCGACATATAGGAACTAACGCGCGTGTATTATTTTTTTGGAAGAAAACGAGATGAACTATATAATATTAAACTTCGACAGAGAAATATCACCATACTGATTTGGTTTTATTAAATGTCCGATGTGACCAAATATCGTAAAGAATGATACAATAATCGGGTGAACAAGTTGGTGAATTAAGCTCCTTAAATGTTCGTAATTTGAATTAATTTGATAGACAAATAAGGACTTTGTTGTGATATCAAACCACACATTATTATGTTACGTATTTGTATGATATTTATATAACAAAGACATGATGTTGTCCCGAATGTTAACCGTATATGCTAAACCCCTAGCTGTCCCCTATTGTACTGTCCGACCTGCTCTGTTTTGATAGTGTGTGACGCGCGTGGGCCATCTGCACATGAGGCCCAGAAAGGGGGAGAGCTCAAAGTCGTTGCCGTTCCCGGGTATATAGAGTTGTAAGGTGTGTGCTTCATTGCATCAGATTTCTTCACCGCTACTAATTTTTTTCGTATGGGAAAATAGTGATAGTCTCCAGGTCCAGATGGCTTTTTATGCACACCAAATGACCACCCGAGATTTTCCTGGTAGGCCGTACCTGACACTGTCAACACTTGAAACTCGACATAATATTGTTTCAATTTAATTTATTACACATCTTGCGGTGTTCTAAATGCTGTTCGTTATATTTATTATTTGGTGTCAAAAATGATCCATCACGGAAAGCCCCTTGAACAGATGTACATATAGCGTTGATTTTATTATCGTATTTTGATAGATCAATAAAGCTCAATAAACGATTCACTTATATTTCAACATAAAGTTAATATTGAGTGGCCTAAAATAAAAATAATTAACAGGATCAAAAGGTGATTTGCCGTTCCCATGCTGACCAAAGTATGTTCAATAGATGCAATAAATAAAAGAGCATCTCGCTCGTCCTATGACGCCTTTTGTTTTGATTAGAGCATTATGTTCATCCCTGTGGATGATCACTAAGTCCAATAATGTTCTTTTGTTCTCCCAAGGACCACGATCATGAAATGCAAGGCGTCCCCATGCAGTTCGAAAGCCATGCTTCTCACAACAGGACTAGATCAATAGTTGTTGAATGCATAGCCCCCCACCAATCATGCACCAGAATTGAGATGTCTTTAGCTGCGGGTAGGAAATTGGTCATGTTTTGAAATTATTAATATGCATTCATCGAATTTTTAACACCTGTCTTGGTTTTATAAATATAAAGTATATTTGACGCAGCTCATTTCCTGAACTGAAATTATAAATTTATTATAGTTCACACTTGTTTGATTGGAATTTATACATCTCCATACTAACATTGTCAGAATCCTGGAGCCTAGTTTTCCATCTTTGTCCACACATGGATGAACTTTGTCAGAGATATATAATGGAGAACATAAATCGCAATAGTAATCAAGAACAAGAAAAGAAAAAAAACGTGTTTCCTTTTTGCTTGGAAATATGCCAATTGCATCCGCGCTGGGGGAGAAAAGAGAACTTGATCAGCTCCCTATTTCCAGAGTAACCACAATATCGCCATTCACTTGGTTTAAATAGTTTATTTGACGACAGGAGCGCAATAAGCCGAACTTATTAGTGCGTCTCCCAGTAATCGTAGAGGAAATACATAGTGACAAAAATATAATATAGACATATAAATATACGAAAGTCATTCACTTATATAACGATTTATCCTTATGACATTGGGAATTTTTTGTCTTCAGTAATATTATCTTCAATAAGAAATGAGTAAATCAGGGAAAGTATACAGGCCTACAAACTACATGTATGATCATTATAAAAAGACATGGCCCAACTGAATCACGCAGAGACGCCATGCAGCTCCCGTCATATCTCAAGGTAGGCCGCCAAGTGATGTCTCTTATTTGTCAATAAAACCATGGAGTTCAAAGTTTTAATTCCACGATAAAAAAAAAAAAACCTTGAATAAAACAGTTCTGATTGCCAATACATCAAGCCATTTCTTTAAAAAAGATATATGGACCGATTGATTCACGTGGAGAATTTATCATGTGGCGCCCGTCATTATGCAACCTGTGAGGGCCCCTTCATTTGTAGGCTAAATAAAACAAAAGGACGCAGTTCAAACACCAACACATCAAAACATTTCTTTAAAGAAGGTAACATGTCCATGACGAAACAACCTATCCATGGGACGCAAGCGCCGTAGGCCATGACTTTTGATCGCCCGACCGAGAATCTCATTTTTTTGGTTGATGAAGAAGAGATTCACGAAATGTAAAAATCCACATCAAACAAGTAAAACACTGGGGAAAAAAGTCATTAATTTATCTTGTCAAGTATTATATAAGCGAACACTCATATATAGGTGGTTCCATCCGCCCATTTATTATTATTTACTTATTTATTTATTTATATATTTATTTACTTATTTATTTGTTTATTTGATAATACAGCACTTGTAAACATCTTTAACAAACTAAGATATGTAACGTGTAATTAAAATAAAACATTGAGTTGATGGGCTGCGAAATCCGTACGGGAAGCGGCCCTTAAACTGCAATTTCAATCAATCTAGGTGGTGATAAACCGCTGAAGCGGAGACGGGACAAGAAAAAGAAAAACGTTTTAGTTTTAGTTTTACCCTTGTTTTATTGAAGAAAATCACCGACATCGGTAATACCACTCCACATGATTACGGAATGCATTGAATATATACACACATGAAGCAAAAGACATGGCAAATTACAATAAAATCTATAACACGGGAATGACGCGGGATGGCAGCTTTCTGTATGTTGTTCATTTCTGCTCGCGTCAAACGCCAGCCGTTTGCGCACGTGAGAAAATGAACATGCGAAAACGAACGTGCGAAAATGAACGTCAGAGTGCATTAAAAAAATGAACGTTCAAAAATGAACGTCCGATTGTTCATTTTCTGACGCTGCTGTGTAAAATGAACGGCCTGACGCATGCGGAAATGAACGACCTCCTGTTCAAAAATAAACGCGTTCGCGTCAAAACTTTTGACACGCTCCCTTATAGTAGGGCAATATGGTGAAAATATTGTGCACTTCGAGGTAAAAGCACGAAACTTGGCATAGTAGTAGCCAATGATGACCCGATCAATTTCTGATAAGGACCCACACAATTTTTTTCCAACATGGCCGCTAAATTCAAGATGGCCGCCATAATAATGACCAAATACTGAAATTAACTTAGTTCATTGTTTGATTTGTGTCAGAAGCCTAAAACTTGGCATGATGTTAGCTATTGGTGTCTCTGTCATGTTCCATTTAATGTTTTGGGGTGTAGACCACGATGTCCACGTCATCTGTGATGTCATTGGTGACGTCATGAGTAGAAGTAGTAGCCAAAGTGGGCATTTGGGGGGGTGTGAAGGAAGGTGTCTGGGGTAGAGATGGTTCATCCTTGGTCCGAATGGACCGTGTGGTGTGTCCACTTGTAGCTCTCTGCATGTAGACGACGAATGGTATGATGTTTGTTGGAAGTCGCATTGTGCTACGCAAGCACAGTTGGTCAGTAGTAACGAAAGATGTCATTTTGGACGTGGGAAATGACATGTTTGGGCAATCAAGGGACCCATCTTTGATCCAAATGGACCGGTTGGGGTATCCTAGTGAAGCTTTCGTGGGGTAGAGACAGACTGGCGTGTTTTTGATTGGAAGTCGCGCCAATCTGCGCATGAGCTGTTGGGGTGTAGTTAGTAAAATGGTCATCTGGAGGTGCGCACTAACGATGGTGAGTGAGTGAGTGCGCGTGCGTGTGTGTGTCTGTATGTGTGTGAGTGTGTGAGTGGGAGCGTGTGTATGTTTGTGTGTGAACATCGTGCTTAGCCGTCTCTCGCAAGATATGGTGGCTCTGAAGAGCCGTACATTTCTGTCGCTGTAAGACAGAACTGTCATTGCCACAGCGTCAGGGTCAATAGAACAAAGACCAATGCGAGGTCCACGAGCCGTCGCTGGTTCCGGCGTGAGCGCTCGTGGTCCATATCCCAAGCATCACGGATGGCTTTCATAGTCAAGTAGTGGTGGGAGATAGCACACATCGCCATCGAGTCGACTCTGTCGAGGACCGAATCTGTGAACTCTTCCAGGATCTGGCATCGCCCCTCGTTGTCGTCGCCATCTGCAAATATGGACCGAACCACTGTTCGGTAACCCATGAGTGAGTTAACCACGGTCACATATTGTAAAATGCGAGTGGCATAGAGATGGGTCTCCGTCATGGCTCTGCAGCAGATGGAATGGGGGTGTGGGGTCCCGAGGGTCATGTTTTATAGGCGATATCACACATGTGCGCTTATACGTAGCTCTACGGGGTCCGTGATAAGTACTATTCTGATTGGTTAGTCCAATAAGAGCACAACAACAACAAGGATTACAGGCCAATCATTTTATTATCCCCTCCATCACAGCACATCAACGCTGGGGGAACCGCTATGGGTGTGTTTACAATTCACTTATGTTATTGTCCGTATCTTGGCCGCATAGTCGGCTGCTCCTGTCAAATCAGAAGTTAATTGTGCTGAATCAGAAGCTGACCCTGAGAATAAGTATTAGTATACGTCATGGATGGAACACAAAATGGAACACAAACTGTGGATGTCTTCCGGATTGATGAAGCTGAACTGACTGAAGTCTGAAGACGAGACCGCAATGTTGGCATTCATGGCTGGGTGCCTTATGTAACGATCGTTGATGTCACCGTAAATTATCCTTTCGACTAAATGACTTCCTGCAGATCGAACATGTATACTCGCCAACAGGACATTGAAAAGTAGACTCATGGATGAAGTCAAACGCCACGGCATCCTCAACCCTCAAGCGTGCATGTCCATGGATTACACTTTGATGAGATCTCAACTGACTGTAGTCTGAAGCGGTGTCCACAGGCTCCACATTGAATGCCTGGCTTTCTCATGGAGAAACCGTTCATGCCACTGTAAACTATTCAGGCGATTAAACCTATCCCCGCTAGTCTCGCAGGTGTACTGGGCAGTAGCATCGTGGATGGTAGACTCGTGGCGTTGTAAGTCGTGCAAGAGTGTAAAGAACTTGGAGCAAGTGGTACACGAGAACATCGTGGCGTAAGTGGTTGAACGAATGACTGCTGAAAGAGTCAGAACGTTTGCTTTGATAGTGCGCTAGATGGCGATCTATTTTTAGCACAACCGGTTTCGACGAAAATTCCGGTATACCGCCACTTTCATAAACCTTCCCTACAAAAGAACTCCCCTACGTTGTTCTAGCCACCAATCACCGTCCTGCCTGTCCACACTTGATTCATGTGTGTGTGTGTGTGTGTGTATGTGTGTGTGCGGACGTGTGTGTACACGTATAAACCGTGAGGTGAGGACCAAAGCTTGAATTCTTACTATGTTTCTGAGGACCGGTCCTTGGACTGTTTTTTTCTTATTAAAATGCGTTTCGCTTGTCAGCCATCCCGAATACGACTGTCATTTTACCGTAAAAGATAAAGATAAAACAGGAATTATTTGCTTGGCTTCAGCCCATTACATTAAGTGCACAATACAGACATAATCCTTTACGCATTGTATGATGATTTACCACTAATTTGACCATTATCATGGCCGCCATTTTGAATTCGGCGGCCACCTTGCAAAATAATTTCCCAGATCTTTCTTGAAAACGGACTAGAGCATTAATAACAAGCATCGCTGCAAGTTTCATGACCTAGACTAAAACAATAAACAGTATTATTATCATATTGCTGTATTTGACCATTATATTGGCGGCCATTTTGAATTTGACGGCCATATTGGAAAAAATGGGTGGGTCCTTATCAGAAAATGGTCAGGACATATTTGGCTACTAGCATGCCAAGTTTCATGCTTTTACCTCGAAGTGCACGATTCGGCTAGTTTTGTGCACGATATTGCTCCACTATTACTATAGGATGAACTGTGATCCCGGAGGTTTCAAATTACTTGGAATCTGGTTTTATCTTAATATAGCTTAAACATTCAGCAAGAATTATAACGATAAAATGACCTCTATCAAACATATTCTAGGAAGCTGGTCTAGACGTAATTTAACCCCTATAGGCAAAATAACAATTATCAAAACTTTTGTTATTCCACTACTGGTTCACCTGTTTTCAGTTCTTTCTGATCCTGAGGCCATATTTATTATAAGCTTAGAAAAAATACTTTTCAATTTCAGTTTCATATGGAATGGTAAAACATATAAGATAAAAAGGTGCAAAGGGGGATTGGGAATGATACATATCCAGTCATTCGCCTCATATCATAAAATAAAATGGATGAAAATAGCAGTTCAATAAGGCAACCATAACACAATAGTTAAACAGATATTCCAACCAACTGGGCACGATGTTTGGCGCTGGACTCGACAGCCCTGGTGGCAGTTCAAAAGGATATTAAAAATGTGTTCTGGCGCGACACCTTGAAGGCCTGCTCTCAGTGTTTGGAAACCAAAGCTGAAAATAATACCAATGTAGACACTTTTTTATTTGACCTAATTCCAAAGTCAGAATGGAAGGACGTGGCCAGCTGGTCAGAAAAGGGTGTCCGCCGTATCGGCGATGTATTGGGCGAGGATGGGAATGGGAGTTTTTTAAGGTTTAAGGATCTTCAGAACAAGTTTGGTATACTCTCCACTCATTTCATAATGCACTGTGCTATTGTACACAATAAGAAGAGAAATATATATAAAAAAAATGGAGGATTCACCAAATATAACGTCTTTAAGGAACCTGAATTATACAGCCGAATATTGAACCAAAAATGTTCGAAATTTATATATGATCTTTTAGTAAAAAAAATTAAATGAAACCACAATTATAATTTTTATTATTATTATTTTTAAATGGGAGGAAGAATTAGACACGGCTGATCTGGACTGGCTTTCTTTTCACAGTAACATTTACAGTGCAACAGGGGAAACAAGTTGCAATACTTCCAGTTCCAAATAATGAATAGGATCCTTATAACAAATTATGTCTTAAAACTCCTTTTGCAATCAAGATATAGAAAGTTTTATACATCTCGTTTATAGTTGTAAATATTCAAAAGATATTTGGAGTAAATTATATGTATGGCAAAAGATCTCGGAATCCAAATGCAGAAACCTTCACGATCCCAAGTGATCTTAGGGGCTAGGGGCCGTATGAACCCATGTACTTCAAGATCCTCATGGTACTCATATGAACAGTCACAATCAAAGCGTGACTGAGATACATCTTTTTTTTAGATGACGACTCTATAACGAATATTATGGATTAAGAATACTGATCAGCGATACGGATTTGATATTTTTGGAACATCATGATGTCTTGCCGGCATCATTGAAAACTGTTGACCGCTTCTCACTTGCAGGAAACAAGCCTATGTTTATGTATACTATGATTGTCTTTTTGAATTTGGTGCTAATACTGTTATGTGGAAAATGGAATAGGTCTTTGGATTATGGACGCGGATATTCTCTAATGGACGACGGCTGGATTATGAATGACGGACTAGACGCTTGTAATAATGGGACTGTTCCAATTAACTATGTTATTTATTATTTAAGAAATACATATTTTTGTGTAGGTATTGCAAAACCAAACCCTCGTTTGATGGCACCTCGGAATTCCTGTTGAAGACTGAGGGATATTGAATGCTACTTGACCAAGGGAAATAAGAAACAGAACTCCTTTGAGAATAAGTGGGGTCCTCTGGCGTTCTACAGCCGATAAATTAAAATGCATATTATGACATTCGCAGATTTGAAGAAAAATAAAACAGTAAAATGACTCAGGACTTGTTAGAAAAATCGAATAAGTTATCTATTTTATTTATCGAGGAAATATGTACTATTATAATGACATGTAACTGTACTTACATGTTATTGTTATTGTTATTATTATTGTTCATTAATTTTTGTGCAAATACTGAGATAAATCTATCATACCCCAAACACCCGTGGTCACGTGGGCACTGTAGGAGAATTGCATACATGCTCGGGTTCATGCACTTCCACTGCGACTGCAGAGTAAATTCAAAATGGAGGCCATGAGACGTTTTCGTCGTTTTTCTTGAATAAAAACAAACTTTTTACTAGTTCAATTCAAATCAAATAATTATTTCTTATGTTTATTATGTAGTTATTTCGGAGAAAACAGCATAAATAAAAATAAATCTCACTGAAAAATCAGGCGGCCATCTTGGAACTTTTTACATTTTCTAATATCGCTGGAGCCAAAGATGCATAATCTCAGTCATCTTCAGGGATAAATTATAATTTAATTATATTCCTACATTGTGAAACACCCTGCCAGAAAATACTGGCTCGGGTGAGAATCGAAAAGGTGCATGATGGAAGTTTCAACTCTCTAGCCTGGGGAATAAGAAAAATATATCTAGGGGTCCCAAACAACCTGGTTTCTACATTACAATTGCGGCCATCTTGGATTTGGCGGCCATCTTGGATAGAATTTAGGTGGGTCCTTATTCACTTTGATCAGGAAGTTAAGGGCTATCATCATGCTAAATGTTATCATTTTACCTCGAAGTACAGAATCTTTTCACCATATTGCCGTATTAATACGTGTATCAAATTCTTGGAAAAATTATCTTGATCAAATATCATTGATGCTATTTTCTTGCTTCGCAAGAAGCACATGCAAATACACACTTCACAAACCTCTTGTCATACCTTGTCCTTTTTCACAGCGCTGTCCATCATAACTTCGGCCATAACAGCAAAATTGGCGTAAAAAAATATATGAAAAAGTGAGGAGTCACCATTCTACTTGTAGACATATTGCATAATTTGTGTATGCATGTGTATCATTGAAGTAGTAGGGAGATGAACCTATCTTAACGTTGACCGAATGATTTAGATCGCCGACATATAGTGCTGCGATTATGTGCCTTATTCTGGTGGTCGCTGGTTCGAATCCCGCTTGGGACTCGATTAACTTTCTGCACTAGAGTCTGTGCTATATATTCAGATAGTGTAATCACAAAATAAGGCAAAATACTGTTATACGGTCACTGTCTGATTGACAAATATTAGTCCTCAAAATTGATTTGGATTGCTCAAAAACAGTTTGTTTGTTCGTAATTTTTCATCAAGGAAAATTTGTATATGTAATCAATATAGGTGTTGTATGGGGGTGGTAGTTTTCTGCTGATAATATTGTAATGTGCTTCCTGTACTTAACAAAGGAGCTAGACGGCTTGTCCCACTGTGCCCCATGTCCCACTATACCCATAGCTGAATACATAGGAAGATATATATACATATACCAAGGTCATCCTTGGTCAATTGCTGAATCTTTTTACATAATCCTGGACAGACAACATAATGGTTACTATGTCTAACTACATATAAATAATTCAGCCTGGACACCCCTTTTACCGATTTTGGAACTCATTTGACCCCCAAATGACCTTAAATGCTCCAAATCAGGGTAGTATTTCCGCCTACTTTTATCCTTATCACACAATGAACTAATTTAACATGGGTACCTATTTGCAACAAATAATACCATCGAAACTTTTTCAGAGCGCTTTTGTATCCTTTGCCGGTCGTCTACTATCTCTGGAACGTAAACACGTTGACAGCTGAAACTTTACGATTGCATACCTTTTTAATGCTGGTCTTTTATTAACCTACTTGCAAAACCTTTCGAGCGGAACATCATGGGTAAATTACAAAAATTGCGGTCTATAGATTGTGAAACAAACGTTGCGTTTTATCATTCTTCTTCAAACTTGCTGCCTTTTGCGCCTGAAAGTGCCCAAAATTATTTTACTTCACAGAAAATAATTATTTTCAAATTTTTGCTTGATTTTTGAGGAGAAATTTGCATAGATACGAAAGTCTTGAAAATTGAAAAGAAAGTGATTTTTTTCAAATATGACGTCACTGTGACGTCACCAAGAGGGCCATCTTTAATTGTTTTACACATTCCGTTAAGGCGTCACCCCCCAAGATATATTGAGGAAAGTGTCAGCCCCCTAGCTCAAGATGTTCTTTGGAAATTGATGTGATAAACATGTTAAACTGAACGTCCCAAGAACCTGTCTATATAGTTGGAAGTAAACTGCGTTTTTATTTCTGGAAGCTGTATGTATTTCCATATAACTTTCAAAATATATTTAACTATGGTGTAATTAATAAGAAACGTATACCCAAGTATAGTAAATTTTGAGAAAGGTTCTTCTGGACTCGATTAAAACTTTAAATGAAAAATGACCAGTTTAGCCACGAGTGGTCAAAACTGATCTCTATGTTAAAAAAGCTAATTTGAGCTGCAAATAGAAAAGATAATACAACATATTTTCCTACAAGAGAAAAGCGGTCAACAATTGTTATGACAGCAAGAGAGGATGATGTTATTTACATAAATCCTAATCACTGACCATTATTCCTTGTCCAAATGAATTTCCACGTCGTTGTCCTGAGTACTTAGCTTAGTCGTGCATTAACTGTGCCTGTTTATTTAAACACGGTGTAAAACATGATATTCATACGGCCCTTAGCCCCGGGTTAAGGGGATCTAGACATAACACCTAAGAACACTGTTATTGAGGGAAGTTGACTCAATTTGTCAATGTGCAAATCTTGTATATATCTGGTTAGTAAATAATAGCCATAACAGTTGATGTTGGTGAAACAGAAAATGCAGACGCAGAATCCGATGGGTAGTGGGGGTACATCCAGAAATACATCCGGAAAATTTATCCAGTTGTGATAATTGTTTATTCGTTCCGTTTGAATTACTCATACATGTATGTCGGTCCATAGTTCTTTCGCAAATCTACAGTTCCAAAGCAGGTTACTCATAGCTTCTTTCCCCGTTTGCTGAGGTTGCATTCTTCGGTTTCAAGCGAAAAGTTATTAAATTTATAATGTGGTCATTTGTACCTTTGTGAACGTACCGATATGCTATGCTGAGAGCCCCAAAGTCAGCTGCAATAGCAACGGTGTCTGTAGAGTTTTTCGTTTTCGTTATAATACCATACAGGGAATCTCACTTTATTGCAAAAGATATTTTACGAAAATATCCAAACAGATGTGATCCATATACAATTTTCTCGAGTAAAGGTACATAATTCCTCTGTAAGGTAAATGATTTGGGGCAGTTTGTGATTCAAAAGGCAAAAAGGAGACAGTGTAGAAAGCTTGGCATCAGCCTCCTTACCGCCCTAAAAATCGGACTACACTCCCTCACGAACTACCTTTCCTTGTACACCATACATAGCTTGGCGTTTTCACACTGGTCAGTCATATATTTAATAGGTGTGCCTAAAATACTTGATATAAAAGAAGTTGACAACTTCACAAACAGTAGCAACCGTACATATAGATAGGAATATTACCCAAATCCACAGAAAACAGATATTTCCGTGGCAATATAAACCCGTCGAGTTCTGCTTGAATTTAGCTTGGTCATACAAAAACCCCACTAGCGTTTGGAGCATTATATTTATAACTGACTGTGCTGAGTAACAAAGCCCCGATATAATTCCCATATACTGAACACCGAATTCATCTGAGAGTAGCAATACAAATACGAAGAACCCCGAACCCATTCCGATCCCACAGAGTACGGTTACAGAATATACTGGAATATTGTCCCCACTTGTAATCGCTAGTATCATTGCAGTGATAAAAGTCCCAAAACAAACAAAAAGAAGACCAAAGCCCATACTTGTCGAGCGAAACCTGTCGTATATGACGCCTGTCGAAAATCTTGCAGAAACCAATACTACTGTTAACACATAGACCAGGTGTAGTGGTTGGTTTAAGTGAACTGTTTTGGCTAGAGTGGTTATATTGTTCATAAGTGTTATTTCCATGGCGTGGAAAGATATAGCTGGCCAAAATAACAAGTGGAAATATGTGGAATGGAACATTCTTCTCAAAAACGTGCTAGTGTCTGACATGTTAGAACCCGATTCATTTCCAGATTCTTCGATTGTAGGTCCATTATCACTTCCTGCTCTTCCAGATTCTTCGATTGTGAGTCCATTATCACTTCCTGCTCTTCCAGATTCTTCGATCGTGAGTCCATTATCACTTCCTGTATTCCCAGATTCGTCGATCGTGAGTCCGTTATCACATCCTGAACTGGAGCCATTCAGTAGAGTTTCTTTCTCTGAGTCTGACGAAACATACGGCTTATGAAATATGAAGCATATGGGAAGTAGAACGATATTTAAACTCGCTATTGTAAAGAAAAACGAACCTAAGTTATGTGTTTCTTGGAAGAAACATTGATACAGGGCGGCGAAGAAGGCTTTTCCAGATCCAGTAGCTGCCAGGTAAAGCCCTGTCACTTTTCCAGAGTTATTCTTGTCGAAATTACCACCACCGACAGTCATGAACGTGAAAAAGGCAATTTCGTTTCCCGAACCTAAGAGAGAAACAGCAATGCAATTTAGAAAGTAGTTAACATTTATATGCAATTAATTTTATGACGATACTTTCTTGGTAAGCACAAATACTTTTGCTAGATTAGCCAGTCCAGTGTACATTCTATCAAAGGGGTAATAAATGTGCGCAATCTAGACACCGATCTCCGAACTGCCTCTTTGTATGGACGCTGAGATGACCCAGTGGTTCAGAGGGCTTGCATGTACTGTCGAATATTTGGTGCCAAACTCTGACGGAGCGGATTCGAATCTCGCACGTGATTGGCCCATCCAGTACAAGTATGTGTGCGTTACGAAGACGTTATCATCATAAAACGATTGGAAAATAAATAATAGCAATAATGCACCAGAATGAACCTTCAGCACATATACCTGAACAATGGACAACTATGCCAGCTATACGAACATTAATTCAGTCAGAATTATGTTTGCGCAGCTGAGTGAATATTCCCCAATTAAACGCAACATGAAAAGGGCGGTGGCAAACGATGCCGGCGTACTGACAAGGAGTTTTATGTTCCACAGACAAGTAAACTGACGGCATTAAAAAAAACATCACAGGCACCAAAGTGATCCCTGTGATGATTTGTAACCCAGTCACGCTTTTATTGTGGGTGTTCCTGTGTAGTTCTTCATGTGGACGTATTCGCTTTGAAACCGCATTCGGAAATTTCGACTATGAATACTGTTCTTTCCGCTCCGTGAAACAACACATTATTGAACGACTTCAATATATTATATGAGGTATATTTATATATTATAAAAAATGATCGTTTGTAAAGTCCCATAAGCGACCAGGCGAAAGTACTTATATGATATGAATTTCTTACTTAGACTGCATTGATATTGGCACGAGAGGAGCCACAATCGCTCGATGCCACATGCCGAGGGCAAATAGAGCTACACGCCTTACGAATGTAAACAATTCATAAACCTTTTCACGCAATTATGCAGTATCAAGGGAGTCTGAAGTCTTTTTGAAGACTATATATGTTCAAAGTTTAATGATTCATGGCATGAAATAACATTCGACGGGTTGAACTGACAAGGAACACTGGAGCAGTCGTATGTCGTCTGCTGGAAAAAACAGATCGCCATTTTCAATGTGCAGCGGACTACCGGGTGCAAATTGAGCTGCAAACTCCATCAGTTCATGGCCTCGAACAATACACGGGGTTGGAGATAGCCAAGCAACAACAATCGATGAATATGTTCGAACGGAAATTCCCATTGACACCAGTTAACCGCAACTGTGGGGAGCGATACTTCAGGTAAGTGAGCACGAGAGTACCACAATTTCTTTAGTCATGTTAAAGGATTTGAAATACCATAATCTGCGTCTTAGAATCTTAGCGCCTAGGGATTCTTTCCTGTGCAGACACATGGTTGCTTTTTAGTCGTCAGACGTCAATTTAATATCTGTAAATGGCAAGATTCTACTGGTGTAATGTTGATTCCCGAGGTCCACCGTCTGTAAACTCATTTGACAAATATATGTAGGTTTATTGTCTTGGAAAAAAATTTACCACACGACGCCAGCAATTACAGGTTGGTTTTCTGTGTATTCTTGCATCTACCATGTTTTTACCCCATGTTGAGGCGTTTACTCCATCAGACGCCCTCGATTTTCATCCATTAACATCAGATGAGTTAGTTATTGAAATATTGATCTCTTATCACAGCTCCTAAGCTAGCATACATGTATCTAATTCGGCTGAAGCCGGTGCTAGGTGCCATGTGGTTATTTCATAATTTTTCTCATGACTAGCTTCATTAAGAGCGCCGATGTGATACCAAACCTACGTCTTGTAACCCTCCGTATTCTAGTCTGGGTGTGAGGTGCCTGGTGATTCTTCCTTGCTAAGTAATACGATTGCTTTCTAGTCGCCAAACATGGTCAATTTTTTTTCAAACTTTTATATCTCACTACTTTATTATCTCTATATGTTAGGTTTCTGCTGGTGGAGTATTAATCTCCGAGGCCCACTCTCTGATCATGCAATTTCACAAATATAGTTAGCTTTATTGTCTTGGCGTCAGGCATTACATTTTTTCTGGGTATTCTTGCATTTACTATGTTTACCTCATGTTGAGGCGGTTACTCCATCAGACGCCCTCGATGCTTATCCATTAACATGAGATGAGTTACTCATTTGAGCTGATATTTTATTAGATAATACTAGATACCAACTATCCTTCCATATCAACTTAGATACCTCCATAACCGGACCCAACAACGCTACTTTTTCCATTCGAGGCTCCTTCACCTGTAATTCCACGAATGTTGTATGTGCGATAACCTGTTGACTATACACAGGCCAGAGAGAACAGACCATGAGCAGGTGAATGAATGTCCATATATTCGACATCTAGAAAAACATCTAAACCACACCGCATCTGTGCTGCCTCTTTTAGTGCTATAGGGGTAACTTGTTTTATTGTTAATTTGTTACATGCTTGGTTAACTTTCGATCCGTATTGCTTTAATCTAGCACTGCTACTATCAAACTTTGAAAGTTTGTATCCACTGGTTAACTTGGCATAATACAGAAGGAGGGCGACTCCGAAACTATCAGACAAAGGTATATGTAGATCAATACCTCGATATGAATAAATATATGTCGGAATATTGATCTACACACTTTTGAGTAGACACCTCATCCATTACAACACACATAAGGGAAGTGGGAAGAGGTGCCGACATACGGACAGAGTCACATGGCTTCACAGCATAATCTTCTGGTTAACCTATTCTAAAGCACATACCAAGAATCTAACGATTCGTGATATGTGTTGCATCTCAGGCACGCTTTTATTGTACCTGCTCATGTGGCAACTTGGATAACATGACCACACGGCCCCTAGCACCGGCATAAGCGGTATTAGATACAAATCTAGAGAGCTATGATGGAAATGCTCTGACAACTCGTACACTGGGGATTGGTGAACTGTATCGTCGTCAGATGAAAATGACGGCATTTAACACAAAAGACTAGTCTTTGTATGCCTGTTTGAAACAACTCAATGGTGTTTTTGTTTCAACTCACTTTTTACATACTTCCCGCATTCCACTTATTTATTCATTTATTCATTTATTCATTTCTTTATTTATTTATTTATTGTGTGCGAGTGTGTATAATGGGTTATCATGAGGCTAACCATTTTAAGAAATCCTCCCAGCTTAGAGTTGCCAATCACCAAAATCAGAACCGTTAAATACTTCAAGTCAACTTCTGGGGGGGTTTTCTACAGCCAAACCTCTGCCCTGAGGAACACGGATAAACCTGGATTCACTAATTAACGAAAACTGATCAAGCTACATTTTAAATCAATCCACTGTAGGAAGGAAAATTTTGAAACACTCTACACCACAGATAGGATATTATCTGAAGCAATACTGAGGGTAATATTATAGCCAAGCTCCAAATAATAAATATTCTGCAGCTAAGTCTGTAACCCACCCCTCGTCTTTAGAATCAGTGGAATTTGACATCTATAATGTATAAGCAATAATGCGCTAAAATACCTCCCAAATAAAGTTGAGTAATCTAGATACAATTCACCATATATATGTACCAAGTCCTGTAAGACAGTCAAGGAAGACAGTGATCTAATTACAGACTTATCAAGGGAGATAACTCCATTATTAATAAGTGATTTGCAGAAGGCTGAGAGCTAAAATAGAAGTGAATTTGTGCAATTTTGGCCTGCGAATCTAATTGAAATTGCTGACTGGTCGGGTGATTGAGATAACTTTACGTCGAATTTGCAACCAGACGGAAATGGTTGTCCATTTTCATCGGTTTCACATAATTACAGCAAATTGCGGAAAATAATGTCCTTCCCAGCCGACCAGACTGATTAGTGAAAAATAGAACATAAAAAACATTAAGATATCAAACCCAATTTGCATACAGGAGAAACTCACATCATACCACACACATTAGCATGCCATCCCTGGAACCATATTCAGTAATCCACCAAGTCACATTCTTTTCAGATGATGAAGATAAGTATTTGAATCAGTAGAAATCTAAAAGATAGACGATTTGGTTATCTCTTAAGGACTCGAGGCCCGCGGAATAGGCTCAAACTATCGATATTTTTTCTTTGCATATTTCTAAAGTTGAAGAATAAACCTATCAAGTGTTTCTGTTATTTTCCTTAAAATAAAATTTGCAAACGTGAAATTTGAGCTTTCAAAAATTCACTGTCTGTGGAAGAACTCGATTAGCGCGCATTACTCACGGTCGGTGTTACCGCCTGCTGTGACTTCCGCTTTGACTAATTACTTGTAATTGCAATTCACACAATTCACGCGCTGGGCTCATTTAATAATAATTAGTTATTTTTCTACCACATTCATGTCGAAGCCGCCGCCATTCGTTTACAAAATATTGAACAGGAAATTATATGGTCTAACTCAGTGTTTTCGCGACACATGACGAAATAAACAAATACAAACACAATGCTCAGGTGGTCATTTCCGGAAAGCATGTGGTAGATGCAGATATATATATATTGAGAAATTGCGTAATATTTTTCATAATATCTCACTCGACATTCTATCAACATATCATATTTGCCAACACAATCATGACACGAAAACGTGGGAAGATGCCAGTTTTTCCAGTTTGGGGCCTGTCGACTGACCAGTCCCTGTTTCCTTCCCTCTCTTTGAGCTAGACTTTTTTCAGTCGGTAATTAAATCCGTGAATGCCCAATTGCCGCAAATCACATCTCTGTAAGCCTTTTATAGAGCGCTAATTGACGGTCGACGTCTACTCAATCACCCGTAGCGAGAGATTAAGGAAGGTGTGAAAACTGATCAACGGAGCATATTCCAGCATAAAAATTCTCAAAATATATTGTTCCAAAGTGATTAAAGAACATTTGGTCTATAATCCCTATATGTTGTGTAAGAATATTGTGTCATTATCATGAAGTAGCAGATAATAATTACAGATTATCGTCTGAAAAGTAGATGATTTTTGTTTACGCTCTATATCCGACGTATGGTTTTTACACAGCTGATACATACAAACTTGCCAAGGGTGTGTTTGTTATCCGAGTTATTTTCAGTAATTACATAACTGTGATATTTAGCATTATCCTTCTTCAGCATCCTCTAACAGAAAGAAATGAGAATTAACTGCAAAATTACGATTCCCGTGAATTTAGAGCCGCATTTCTCTGATGGAATACACAGAGATAAAAAAAACTATTTCAGATCTACCGTCTAGGATTATACTATAAGGCCTCACGTGTATAGAATTCACGAGTTGCTCAGTATGTTCATCCGTACTGATTATTCCAATTAAATTATGGTGTCAAACATTGATGATTGAATACACTATTGATTTGCCCCATTACGCCCCAGGTCCACACACGATAACTTCCAAATGCTGTGTCGGATTCCTCCAAAATTTGGCATATGCGTTCCTTGCGACAAGACGCCGGCTGGTATTTCGTGTCAGCAAGGTCCGCCTGAAAGTGGCGCCACTGGGTCTTGTTCCAATCTTCTGTGCATGTCCATGTGTGTCCGTTCATGTCCGTTCAAATTTTTCCCAAGCGATAACTTCCAACGCTTTGTCAGGTTTTGCATATGCATTCCCTGGGATAAGACGTAGATTGGTATCGCGATTCATCAAGTTCTACCTCAAGGTGAATAGTCGTGTGAATTCTCGCAAGCTATAACCTTGGAACATGTCATCGCATTCCTTCGAAATTCGGCATATGCATTCCTTGCGTCAAGATGTCGATTTGTATTGCATTTCAGCAAGGTCTGCCTTTAGGTGGCGCCATTATGGTCCATTCCGTTCTTCCGTGCTGCAAGTGATTACTTTAAAATGCTTTGTCTGATTCCTCCGAAATATCCTACGTTAGTTGTCTGGTAATAACGCTCACGATTCTTCTCAAATCTGATATGCATATGTAATTGGCCAGCAGATGTTGCTTGGGATTGCATTTGGCTCACTTGCACTCACAGGTGGCGTCTTGTGGCAAACTTCGAAAGTTGTTTCTGGGCAATAACTTGAGAACCGCTCATTGGGTTCTTCCGAAATATGGTATGCATATACATTACTATGAGGTGTTGCATGGAGTTGCGTTTCACCCATTTCTGCTTAAAGATGGCGTCACTGATGGCAACATTCAAAATGTTTCGGGCAATAATTTGAGAATTGTTTATCGGATTCCTCTTAAATATGGCATGCATGCACCATGCCAGAACATGTTTCTTGGGATTGCATTTCGCTCACTTGCACTTACGGGTGGCGCCAGCTGGTGGCAAAATCCAAAAGTTGTTTCTGTGTAATAACTTGAGAAACGCAAATCGGATTCTACTTAAACCACGCCATATGAGATATCCCTTGAGATTGTGCTTCGTTCGCATCTGCCTACATGTCGAAACAACTGGTAAAAAAAAACGAAATTTGTTTCTGGGCAATAATTGAGAACTGCTCATCGGATTCTTGTCAAATTTGGTTTGCATATATGCCATGAGATGTCGCTGATTTGGTTGTATCTTGCCCACTTGCGCCTACAGGGGGTGCCACCTGAAGCCAAAATTCAAGTTTGGTGATTATACGGTATCAGGAAAGTGAGCAGGCGTAGGAAGATGATTTGACCTGGGGGGCGGGGGGGGGCAGAATGTCCACAAATACCGCCATAGTAGTATGCGCCAAAGGCGAGTCACGCTAGAAGGGTCCGGGGGCATCTGAGCAAGGTCTGCCTTTAGGTGGCGCCATTATGGTCCATTCCGTTCTTCCGTGCTGCAAGTGATTTACTTTAAAATGCTTTGTCTGATTCCTCCGAAATATCCTACGTTAGTTGTCTGGTAATAACGCTCACGATTCTTCTCAGATCTTGTATGCATATGTAATGGGCCAGCAGATGTTGCTTGGGATTGCATTTGGCTCACTTGCACTCACAGGTGGGGTCTTGTGGCAAAATTCGAAAGCTGTTTCTGGGCAATAACTTGAGAACCGCTCATTGGGTTCTTCCGAAATTTGGTATGCATATACATTGCTATGAGGTCTTGCATGGAGTTGCGTTTCACCCACTTCTGCTTAAAGATGGCGTCACTGATGGCAACATTCAAAATGTTTTGGGCAATAATTTGAGAATTGCTTATCGGATTCCTCTTAAATATGGCATGCATGCACCACCCGAACATGTTTCTTGGGATTGCATTTCGCTCACTTGCACTTACGGATGGCGCCAGCTGGTGGCAAAATCCAAAAGTTGTTTCTGTGTAATAACCTGAGAAACGCTAATCGGATTCTACTTAAACCACGCCATATGAGATGTCCCTTGAGATTTTGCTTCGCTCGCATCTGCCTACATGTCGAAACAACTGGTAAAAAAAATCCGAAATATGTTTCTGGGCAATAATTGAGAACTGCTCATCGGATTCTTGTCAAATTTGGTTTGCATATATGCCATGAGATGTCGCTGATTTGGTTGCATCTTGCCCACTTGCGCCTACACGGGGTGCCACCTGATGCCAAAATCTATACGGTATCATGAAAGTGAGGAGGCGTAGGAAGATGATTTGACCTGGGAGGGGGGGGGGGGGCAGAATGTTCACAAATACCGCCATAGTAGTATGCGCCAAAGGCGAGTCACGCTAGAAGGGTCCTGGGGCATCCCCGTTGACAAAATTTCCTTTGTCGTGATCTAGAGGTTACGTTCAGATACTTATTGGACCACTTTTATATTTATAACCCCATATTGAGAGATATTTGTTGACAGACAAGTTGTCGAGGAATAAATATCTTAAATATTGTAGGTGGAGCTTGAAATAGTGATACACTAAAGCACTTACATAATTTCCATTCTTCACTGCGTAGAAACTATATTACAGCAGCAGTCAACGTTCAGTCAGCCATTCAGTCGATTACAAAACTTGTGGAGGCGGAAAGACCCTTCCGCTTATCTCGCCTATGAAGTAGCGTTTACCGCCCTCATGTATATTCCCAGGGGCCAACAACACTCTCATAACTATCGCTGCCATTTCGCTGAGTGACCTAACATCCCCTGGCTGCTTTTTGTTATAGAGTCCTGCGAAAACTGTATTGATACATCACCTTCGCCAACTCAGATGTTCAATATTGAACCGGTCATTGTGCACACCGCAAAATAGGGGGCAGGGTTTATTAAAAGTACAGATGTGCTCGATGGGATGGTAGCTACGCAACATTGCCGAAATATTGTCATTCGCTCTTGCGAGATAGTGAAATAAGTACGGTGGCTATTGCAAGCGAACAGCTCGTTCTGATTCACGCCAGCACACGCTCACGCTATTTACCTTTTGCTACTTTCAGGATAGACCAATCAATAAAGAGTCGAACCTAATCAAATATCTATATTATATAGAAAAGCTAGTTACTATAACGATTGCCCTGTACGCAAAATTCCACTTACGGTGGAAACATTTTGATAGACTAGTTTACTAGTTCAATATCTAGACGTTGTGTGTTAGCAAAGAAAATGACATATCTAAGTATAATGTGTCTGTGTTGTACATTGTGATACTGGTTAAGACGTACGCTGTGTTTTGTTTTCGTTTCTTTTTATGTCGAATGTTTGTAAATATTGTTCTGAAATTTTTTCTTGAGATGTCGTTATATATATAATATCTGTCGTATTTTATTCGAGAACTCTTCAATAAACTATATTTTCTCTGAGAAAAAAGATTTCGAACCTGGTGACTTGTCACAATCTTATATTTCTATATGGGCGTTTTTGTCATTGATTTCCTTTTTAATTGTGCAGTTTGGCAATAGGATGACAAACGGGGGGTGAGGCGGGTGGGGTAATTGTAACTGGTTATTCCCGCTAACATTATGAAATACATTGGTAGTACCCGAAAACCTAGAAAAATAAATCCGCATTTACTGATCTGCCATTGGTTCCACTGAATGCATCAAAGAAACTAGTAACTTGATTCGACACTTAACACCGTTAGGCATATCAGTCAAATGATATCTGCATCTCCATGCAAAGCTGCAGTTCATGGAAAACAGACATTTGTGTCATACAAGCATTTAGTCCGTTATTCTCTATTCATTCGTCGTCCATCGAAGAATTTCTGTGTCCAAAATCCAAAAACCTAATTCATATAACAGAATTGGCACCAACTTCAAAAAATAAATCATTGTATACTTAAAAATAGGTTAGTTTCCAGCAAGACCGAGGCGGTCAATAGTTTTTGCTGGCCAGATATCATGATGTGCCAAAAACTTTAAATCCGTATCGCTGATCAGTATTCTTAATCCATATGATTTTCGTTAAATTCGTTATGCAGAGTAGGATTTATCTCAGTCATGCTTTGGTTATGACTCTTCACATGAACACCATGAGTATCTTAAAATACATGGGTTCATAAGGCCCCTTGCCCCGGGTTAAGCGGAATGGGCCACAAATTACGAAACGTAACGCCATGGATGATCCTGAATAACGTGTTTTATTTCACAGTAGCTGTGAAGTGCTTTGTCTCCGCAGGCTGAACAACGTAACTTTGCTGAAGATGGGTTCAGCAGTCTATCGTTGCTTTTCGCACGCTTACTTGACAGCAGAGAAGTACGTTGTTAAGTGATAAAATTTAGCTCATGTTTATTCATTGATATTTCAACCACGGCGGTTATGTAATGTGCTTGGCGTTAACTGTTTAACTGGCATGTAGTTTCCGTCAACTTTGTTTCTTGACAATCACAAATATATAGCCCATCACTCAATTCATTGAATAAATGGAGGCTCACAACTTCTGAGTTCAGACAGTTTGGATTCTAAAGTGATAAAAGTTTGGTTCCTGTTTCCGATGAGTGAAGACGCACGATACTAGACCTGGTCGATATGGGTTAAAAGAATATTTTCTTGTCGGCTATACCTCGAAGTTCGTTTCATATACTTCTCATCATGGGATACAAGTGATAAATATGAATAAATCTATTTTACTGAATATTATCGTCTTGCGTCCATGTTTCCAGTCACAAGATCCAGGAATTGGTTATTGTCTTTTACAATTTTGCGAGAATAATATCGTTGGAAATTTTCTGGATGGACGAAATATCCCACCGTAGAAGTCTACCGAAGATGCGGATATTGGATTTATTGTGTACAGAGGAAAACCAATGGGAATTTGCGCAGCGTGGTCAGTCATACATGTCCGCTACTAGCGTGTGCTGGGCCGGGGAAGCTGGTGGAGCGTGGGTAGCATCAACACATGTCAGAAAGCTACGTTTCAGCATATGCCATGTGGATAATTAAATACAACTCGGTTACGACAGTGACATGTTCAAATTTTAGATCAGTTTGAAGTTTGGATACATCAAAATGCGGTCAGATTGAAGCGAGTAATGATACTTTATATCCCGGAATTTCAAAGAACCCAGTTACTAGAACAAATAGAACACCCCCATTGAAATGTCCGCAACCTCATCTAAATGAGTTTATCGAAATAGGTAAGAGGACTCCACATCAGACGACGGTGATTAATTGACTCTTTTTATCAAGCAAAACATCATCTCCAGACAAGGATAATCCTCCTGCGAAGTTGTACTCCAAAGTCTCTGATAAGGATTTCCGTTTGATTATGCATTATCTTAATAGTCTGGGGACGAAAGACTGACATTAGTTGTTTAATTATAGACAAAAAATGACCGAAAAGTCCATCATTCCAAACAGAAGAAGGGCTTATTTTAGGATGAACCTCAACCTACGGTATATAAAATTTTCACTGTCATTTTTTACTAGACCAGACATAGATGCATCCTTCTAGGGTAGGGGCCAGTCTGAAACAATAGATTTCGGTACACGTACATAACACATACCTTGATATTCCACTATCTATACTGCCTCGGATATGACAAATTAGGCAGCATTGTGACGGTAGGTTATGTTTCAGCGCTTAAGTACCGTCCATTATATGGGTTAGTGTGTCACCGAATTTAATTAGTGTAAATGCGTAGATATCTTGGCCTGCAAGGGAAAATATGTAATAAACAATGACCGGATTATTTGGTGAAATAATTTCATCATATTCCTTGAAGTAATTTATATCCAGAACATTCATATCTCACAACAGTTCGGAATTGATACATTGGGGTAAATTTTGTAGGTCAGTACCGGTAGGCCACTAACTCAATCTACAAAATAATCTACAAAATAGGCATTTAGTTTGACTGGTTAATGGCACCTGCCTAAAATGAATACGTGTGGACTATCTGTTGGTCATGTACCAGTATGTGGTATGATATTCTCGTATTTGCCTGACATGGATTTCTGAACATCAACGTGGATTTCGAAAGGAAATATCGAGTACATAATATCGAGATTTTTGAGAACTGTTTTTTCTCCGATTGAAATAAAAAGGTTTCTGAAGTGTAACTTTAACTTTTCTGCTACATGTAGATGGTCCCTATTGATATTTTATTGTATCTAAATTTGATAAGATGGTGTGTTCTGATGCATTTTATCGGAATATTTTTACTTTGAAGAACTTTTGTAGAAGGGTATATGTATAGTAACATACTTCAAGTGGAACTCACTTTCTTCTCCTTATTGGGTCCGGGGTTTCTGCCTCTTGAACTGCTTTTCAATTTGGATGTAAAATGGTGCTTTATTTGCATTTCGACAGTATATATTTTCGATTTTGAAACTTTTAGAGTTCTGGATGAACGTAATGAATTCAATTCCGAATGTTTTGGACTGAATCACGGGCCTGCCCATTTTTCAAAACTAGGTGTAAAATGGAATATTTGTCATTATGTAGGACTTCATAAGACTTATGCAGACGTCCCTCCTGGACTTGGAGGGACGTCTGCATAAGTCGTCCCTCCAAGTGCGAAGATGCGTAGATGTCTTAGTCTTAGATGTCTTCTGTGTGATTTCACCATCTTATACCTATGCTGATCGAAATTTGTCCTTGGGTCACCCTGAATTTTGCATCAAATCCAAGATGTACTCCAAAATATAAAATGGCCGCCAAAACCACGTTAAGGATAGCTATCCCGTTAGAGGGTTAAAATTGGTAATTTTTTTAATTCTTCATTCAAATATTCACTATTTCGTCTAACATTTGGAGCAAAATGAAATCAAAATTCTAATTAGAAGTGCTTCAATATTAGGATTAAAAATTTAGTTTCTGAGGCACTGGAAAAATTACACAGATTGCTTTTTTGGTGGTCCGATATCCAGCTAGGAAGAGATTAACCTTTAACACGACTGTCGTTAATAGCTGCCTGAGTGTGTGTTGTATTGTTGAATGGCTCACAGGAACTGGTCACCCTAATATTCTGTCGTAAGAATAGAACAGCAGTTTGCATGGGCTTTGCTACTGTTATTTCTTGTCTGTTAAATATACTGCGAAGTCATGTGGCTCTGCCAGTATGTTGGCACCTCTTCCCACTTCCCTTATATGCGTTGTAACTGAGTTTCCAGATGTAAAACGCTGCGTTATGGTGAATTCTGATAATACGGTTATCACATTTTTCATTCTCTCCGAAAATGCGTCAAAACTATACACCAGATCTAGATCTACTGTTCACTATATTTTTTCTGAAATTATTGGACGCCCTGTTCCGCCGTCCCTTTAGTGGTCCACATTCGATCTCCCTAGCTTTGATGGCGTACATAATACAATAAAGCTATGGTAGATGAGCTGCATATACTGAAGCCCCATACGAGCACATTCGAATAGATCCCTTGTACCAGTCGTCCTGCGATTATCGTCACCTAATTTCTATAATGGCCTACATGTATGTACACCGAAAGTGTAGATCACTACACCCAGTGCCCGACAACACATCATCCTGTGACTTTAAATCACGCGTATATGGAATACCATCACATTATAGACTCTAGTTCAAAATCATCTTGTAATCCACACAGAACAACTTGATACACAACAAGTCAATATATTCTGAATGGCGCCAACACAGACCATGTTTTCCGGATCTATTGGATGTATAGACAGGTCCTAAGTCTCCTGAGGAAAAACTGAACACTTAGTCAAAGTCAAAGTTTTCTGTGTGATTTTACAATCTTATACTTATGCTGATCGAAATTTGGCCTTGGGCCATCCTGGATTTTGCATCAAATCCAAGGTGTACTTCAAAATATAAAATTGCCGCCAAAACCACGCTAAAGATAGCTATCCCGATAGAGGGTCAAAATTGGTGATTTTATTTCTTCATTCAAATATTTACTATTTCGTCTAACATTTGGTGAAAAATGAAATCAAAATTCTAATTAGAAGTGCTTCAATATTAGGATTAAAAATTTAGTTTCTGGGGCAATGGAAAAATTAAACAGATTGCCTTTTTGGTGGTCCGATATCCAGCTGGGAAGAGATTAACCTTCCACACGACTGTCGTTAATAGCTGCCTGAGTGTGTATTGTATTGTTGATTGGCTCGTAGGAACGGGCCACTCTAATAGTCTGTCGTAAGAATAGAACAGAAGTTTGCATGGGCTTGGCTACTGTTATTTTGGTCTGTTAAATTTCTCTTCCCAAAACTCATTTCCGCAGTATTTTGGTAAGCTAATCATCCAGAAATCCTACTTATTTACCTTTTGATGAAAATCATATAAACATCCGTATGTTTGTTTCTAATTATAATATATACATATGAAAGTGCACTCAGGGCAGTGACACTTCGCTCAGACACCCGCCGTGACGTGAAGTGATCAGCACAGATGTGAACATTTATCAGCTGAACAAGTTTTAGCAAGTTTTTAAAGTTTAAATTGGGTTTTAAACCGCCTTGATGAATGAACTTAGTGTAATTGTTATCCAAAATAAACAGAAATTCGTATAGGTCCCATAAGACAGATTAAAAATGTATTTGACATATAATTCAAGCAAAAAATAGGATTAATTCATCAGATGTATAGCTGGATACATTTTTCCGATTTCTATCCTTTCGGTTTTTTTACAAAATCTGAGATTTAAAGTTTATTTCTCGAAAATTATCCATGCTGAGCTTTTGAAATTTGGCATGCTTGTTACTTATAAGGTGATCTAGTAAATTTTATCTCATTTTTGTTAAGTTCGCTTAGTTTTTTAATTATTCAACTTTTAAGACAACTGACTGTAAAATAGTACGTATAATAGCTGTAAAAACAAAATCAAGCAAAAAAAAATGAGATAACGTTTACTAGTTCGAGTTGTCTCCTATGAAGGTATACCATCAAAGTTAAAACAAGATCAACAGTTTTCATGAAATTTTATTTGAAATTTTTAAAATTGAAATATTTTCTACACAGTAGCAGAGTTGGTTATACAAATCATATAGTTGGAATTACAAGCGTCTAGCCCGTCATTCATAATTCAGCCGTCGTCCATTAAAGGATATCCGCGTCCATAATCCAAAGAACTATTCCATATTCTATATAACATTATTACGCCTCAGAGTAGTTTGTTTGATAGCCGATTGGTCAATTGCCATCCCATAAATAGTTCGTATTAGGTCAGCTACACACCACATACGAATAATCACGTGTTAACGTTACCATAGTGGAACGTGGAATTGACGTAGCCTGTCCTTCGAGGCAACGTCACAAAGCCGACATGTAAGAAAACGAAGAGCTACGTCGTACCAATGGCTTTGTGACGTTGCGCCTCAGCGTTTGCATTCAATCCAAAGACGTTGTGGGCATGCGCGACTCATAGAACCTGTTTCGTATTAGGTCAGGAAATGTGAATCAGTTGAAATTGCCTTACGAAAACAAACCGCATTTAATCGTTGTTGTTGTGGCTTTTTCGGCTTAAACAAAGGCTCTTCGGCATAATAAAATCGTTATGATGTTTGTTTGAGGGGGCATACGAACTATTTACATGGTCAGTGTGGGGAATTCTTATCGGTCTCGCCTGACGGCTCGACCGATAAGAATTCCCCACACTGACCATGTAAATAGTTCGTATGCCCCCTCAGACAAACATCATAACTGATAGTATTAGCACCAAATTCAAAAAGACAATCATAGTATACATAAACATAGGATAGTTTCCGGCAAGAGAGAAGCGGTCAACAGTTTTCAGTGATGCCGACAAGACATCATGATGTTCCAAACATATAAACTCCGTATCGTCGATCAGTATTCTTAATCCATAATAATCGTTGTAAAGTCGTTATCTAGAGAATGATGTATCTCAGTCACGCTTTGATTGTGCCTGTTCATATGAGCATCATGAGGATCTTGAAGTACATGGGTTCATACGGCCCCTAGCCCCGGGTTAAATGGAATTAGACACAAGTTACGAAACGTAACGCCATAGATCTTGCACGCTATGCTCGTATTTTGCTCTCAGCATGCGGTATGTATCGCCAAATTTGAGAAACTTTGAGTGGAGGCCCTCGGTGGAATAGCCCTGTTTTATAAGTTTCTGCAACAATGTTTTCTGACGTTGATTGAAATCGTCACATTTAACACAGGATCTAGCAAATGCTGCTAGTCGAGATATGTATACGCAATATGCAGGTCCCACTGGAATATTACTGTCCAGAAAGGATAGTTTACGATGTCGAAATTGTAATCATCTCTTTTGTCATAAAGTCAACGAGAGAGAATGGGCGCTTCATTTTTATAGAGGTATAGATCCAAATATGATGTGCTTGTAGGGCTATCTGTAGTTTCCTTCCAATCCAGTGAAGGTGGATATATATCCTTCACTACGTAATTTATATAGCGATTATCCACAGCGAGAAGATCGTCTATATAGCGTTTGGTGAATGACAAGGAACGGGCTTTAAATGGATCGATTTTTGAAAGCGCCTGCATATAGTCATATTCATAAGAGAACAGATACGGGTTAACCAACAGGGATGCACAATTAGTACCCATTGGAATACCTATATGTTATATTGTGTTGCCAAATTTCACATAGATATTTTTAATGAGAAATGAGAAATCCCTACGATGTACGCTTTCATAAAATATATAGTTTATTTTGGTTATCTTGTATATTTATTGATACAGAAGACAAATATCACGGGGGTGCAAACACTGCCTCTAACGGGATAGCTATCCTTAAGTCGGTTCTTCGCAGCTTTTAGCCGTTTTAGTCTAGTATAGTGCTTGTAAGAAGCTTGATTCTGTGCATTAGAATGCGTGTTATGTTCATTAGCCTCTAAAATTCAAAATGGTCACCAAAATCCAAAATGATCGCTAAAGTCATATACATTGGATTTCCGCAGGTTCCTGTGTGTTGCAGAAATTAGCTTTTCGTCTGCATTATTGGTGCGTCGTCTGCGTAGGTGGGTTTCGGGAGTTTATTCTGTACCCTATATTGTCCTTTGGGGCTTTACTCATACATACATAACATACATACTCCAAAATTGCCGCCAAAACCTTGTAAACCAGATCTTCCATGGCTTCTATTTTTTACATAAATTAGTATTCCGTGTCTTATATGGGGCCTGCAGTATTCATGATGTCGATTCCTTGAACTAACATCTTTAGATCTTTAACGGCATCTAAATCCGAAATGGCTGCCAAATCAGAAACGACCACCAGCTTTCATTTGTCTCACAAATGATATTTTTGTGTCCAGATTCGGGTGTGCCAGAGCATCATGTTTATCAGAATGCGCTTTAGATTTATTAGCCTTCAAAATCCAAAATTGTCGTACCTTGACTCTAACATATAGAATCCAAGATGGCCATCAAAATCATATAATCCAGATCTCCTGTTGCTTCTATGTTTCGCATAAATAAGCTTTTTGTGTCTAATATTGAGTTACAGTATTCAGGATCAAGCATCTAGTCCGTCATCAAAACAGATAGTTGATTCAGTGAAAAAAAACCATACGCGTTATAGCTTCAACGGCATCTGAAATCTAAGATGGCTACCACAATCCAAAATGACCACCAAATCCATGTGAATTGGAAATAATATTTTTTTTGTGTTTAATGTCGGGGTTACGGAATTTTTGGAGTTGATTCTATGCTCTTGATCGCTCATCTAATGGTGATGATCATCTTAGCCTGGGGATGATGATCATTCTAGCGTGGGAATAACCCTCCTGGTTATCACTATATCAGCGACAGTATCACACCGAATATACAAGACGAAAACAATTTTGGCATAGTTAACGACAAATTTCTGGCTAACAATATTGCAGGAGGACCTACAAGATGTATACATATCTCGCCCAGGAGCAGTAAAAAGTCATGCGAGGAAACCACACCACACAACATTATGCAGAAACGTGTCAAATAAGGCTATTCTAACAAACACTCCCATTCATAGTTGATCAAACGTAATACAGGGAATGAACAAAAAATTATAATCCTGATTGTTGATTAGAAAGTTATGGAATGGGGAAAAAAGTGTGAAAAAGTGCTGCGAAGAAGGTATATATCACTAACAGTGCCCGTATGTAAGGGTTTCACGAAGCGAGAAGATCATTGGTGAATGCAAAGTAACCCAAAAATCACTTTTCTTTATAATGTCCAATACTATATCATTTCACATCATATAATACTTTTCATGAAAAATTAGCAGAAAAAAATCAGAAAAGTCAATCAAGCAATGCTTTCTTTGCATGTGTTATCGTCAGAGTATCTCATTTGCATTTAGTTTAGATGAAGCTAAAGTGCATTATAATGAGCAGAATCAACCTTCTTGATCCTGCAAACCGTATACTAAACACAAAAGCTGATTTCTTTGACAAATAGGAGCTCCTGTGAATCAATTTACGTGATTTGTCTCACCATTTTGGATTTTGGCGTCCATTTTGGACGTCAGAGTACTAACGAGTATTGCAGTTCACGGAATTAAGTTCTTGAATCCTGCTAACCCCATTTTGACACAGAAACCTAATTTCTGCAAAAAAATAGAAGCCGCGGGAAGTTTGATTTATACAGTTTTGGCTGCCATCTTAGCTTCTGTACGGCAGATCCCAATAATACAGACGAAGAGCTAATTCCTGCTACAAATAGAAGTTGTGGAGATCCATTACATGAACAGTTTGGTGTTCATTTTGGACTATGACTGTCATTTTAGGTTTTAAATGCTAATGAAGCTAAAGCGCATTGTAATAAGTAGAATCAACTTTATTGGTCTTACAAACCATCTACTGGACACAAAAAGCTAGTTTCTGTGATGAATAGAAGCTTCGAAGAACTACTCTACGTGAATTTGGCGGCCATTTTGTATTTTGGCGTCCATCTTGGATTTGGCGCAAAAGCCAGAGTGGCCCAAGAGCACATTTCGACCAGCGTATGCATAAGATGGTAAAATCACACAGAAATCTCTGACAGGAAAAGTGTTTATTTTTTTCTCAGCCTGTCTAAATGTATAAATTAGTAGAGAAGGAAAGAGGATGAGTTGATCCCGTTGACTATGTTTCGTTTCCAAGAAATCTTATTTAAAGCAGTTCATGTTTGTCAAATCGACTGACTAGATATTCTTAGGAGGTCACGATGACAATATACGAAGTCACTCTGACTACATTTACGTTCAGGTGATCCAGCAGAGAGGCCGTCCAAGAGGCTCTAAATCCGGGAGTCACCCGACAGCAATACACAATAACAAATAATATGTCGAATATATTTCTCATAATTAGTCATGTTGAGATATGACAGGAATCATTGAAATTTCGATCATGAATATAACATCTCATAAGACCGCCAAGAAAAAAAGACATTAAGTTCAAACACCTGGCTGAATGTTCATATATTATTACATCTGGCTGAAAAGGCCGGACATTTGTCTTCAATGTAGTCATTTATGAACTGTATCACTCACTTTAGAAAGGCATGCTAGGAACCTCCACATATATCACGGTTGCCATAGGGGCTAAACACTTTCGACCATTTTCTTGTGGAACACAGAATCCAGAATACCAAAATTGATACAAATTCTTATTATGAAGTCGAAACATACCCATTGATAACAAACTGCGCAATTTCTATAGATTATTACAATAATAGTTTACCTAGCAGTGAGTTTATGCTAACGGTACAGTGGACTTTAAACATGATCACTTTCGAGCATAGGAATTACCCGCATGAAACAAAGGGTATAATGTGACATAAATCGTCATAGTGATACCTTAAATGTAACACAAAAAGCAGCAGAATATGTTGTCATATGTTACCCCTACCCCTAATTTTCGGGTTTTGACAAGTTCCTTGATCCGCTATGAGTGCCTATAGCACATTGCCTACCCATGTTTCAGATTGGCCCGCTATTTTACAAGGATGCGTCTATGACTGGTCTAACAAACGTGCAATGATGGACTAGTATGGGGATAGCGTAACAATGAAAAACATAATAATTCTTGCATGTGGTGGCCACGACTGAAGATTCCACTCACAGAGTGTGCACCCAGTGTTTCACATAGAATTGAAACAATTTGCACAGTGCATGTATGAATATGATAATTTCATATTATTTTTATATAACTAGATCATATTGTCGTTTTCGATGATGAACTTAACTTGGTAAAATAATGTTACAACTCAGAAGAGTTGCGAAAACAAGACATGTAGAATCAACCATGAAATGCATAAAAAGAAGCACTTACTGACGATGAACTGGAACACACACATTAAACTTGGCCAGCCCTTGAAAAAGTCCGCTTTAACAACAGACAACCACAGCAGAACGTTTCCCGGTACAACTGATATGAATATCAGAGCATATATCTTCTTGTAGCCAAACCCAGCCAAAAGCAGTGGACCGATAACAGCCAGTGCTGCAGCACCAGCGTTTGCAGAAGCCACGGACTCCACTGAAAACAGAGTAAACAAATTTGTGTTTTGTCATGTTGAGACCGTACCTGGCTTAGGTTAGCCCTATCTCTCTCTGCTAAATGATGTGCATACAATCATGCAAGACGAGATTTTGATATAAAAATGAAATATTTATTCATACAGATTGTAATTTTCGAGTGTCGACGGAAAGTGGGCTTATATGGGCGTTGTCATTCCCGGGAGAAATAACATAAACCCTCTTATAAGATTTCTGCTTGGCCGATGAGAACAATTCAGGTCGACAGTCTGAAGATACAGGTTTTACTACATGTTCTTAGCCACAACATTTCAACATACATTTGCTGACTTCACCGGTGGTGCAGGCGACAGGATAAAATTCGTCTCAGTGAGACAAGTTGTTACAGTCTACTGAAATCTCCAACCATCCACTTTTATACCGCCCTGTCAGAATTGTTTAAATTCTGTATACCTTGTGACCCATCAACCCACAATATAGACATCAAATTGGGGATTCACAAAGTACAGACCCAGTGCAGTTAAGCAACAATGTGATTGAAACCATGTAAACTGAAATTATGTAATTGTTTCCCACAAATAACCGTGTGCATAGATGTTTCACAATATCTAACCCTAAAGGTCCTAGAATGGAATATCGCAATTGTTTTTTTCAAAACAAACAGCACTGAAAATTATAGCACATTAATATTGTGAATTAAAGCAAAGCAATATAAATGTATAACTTGTAACACATCATGTTCTAAGAATAGACACTCAGCAGGTACAAACAGACTGAGAAAAGAATTTCAGCTATATAGCGACGATCTAACAAAACTCCAAGCATTCCAACAAAAACAAATCAACAACCCAGCAATCCAGAAGTAACCAACACAACAAACCAAATTTCAGGCACCTACCCCAAAACTTATGCAACAAACCGATTTCTTTCAAATAACCTAAAATACAGTCTTCTTTTACCCGACTAAAAAGATCTTCTAAAGTAGCTACTTGATAAAAAGAATCTCAAACTGTCTTAAAATCTATACAATCGATCAGAATATGTTTCACTGGGAGATCTTCGTGGCATGAAATATACCTTGGGGCTGGTTTCTTTTTTAGTAAATGTTCGTGAGATCATCGGGTATGGCCGATTCTACCTCTGATCATCGCTTGATCGAAACGTTTCTAGCTACTCAGATGAATATATCGTACAGTTTCGTATTATCCATTGCATCCCATAAAGAGTGAAATAGCTTTGTCACAGACAGAGGATCTGAAATCGCTATATGGGATTCCAACAGGATCAACCTCATTATCTAGGGCTGTCTTAGCCATTTCGTCAGCTTTAGTATTTTCTTTGATGCCAACGTGGTTAGGCGACCAACAAAACGCAACATTAATCTGTTGATGAAATCTCCGATCATATAATTGTAGAATGTTCAAAATGAATGGGTGAGTTGAAGTTTCACTGTCAATCGGTTGAAGGCATGACAGTGAATCTGAGAATATGACATATTTTAGTAAACCCTATTCCTTCTAAATCTAACAATTGAACTTTGGTTTTGGCAGTGAAAATCGAACTTTTACCTGGAAGTCGACAGGTTTTAGTTCCGGAACTAAAGATAGTAGCAACCCTACTCTCTGGCCATCTTTAGAACCACCTGTATAAATAGCTTGATGCGATCTGTATTTTTCTCTCAGTAGACTGAATTCTTGCGTATAATCTGCCTCTTTATATTTCGTCATTGTAATATTTTCTTCTTTTTTTTTCCATATATTCCGAGTTTATTCAAATATAATAAAAAGACTTACGACAATATAGGTACAACCTAGTAGAAAGGACATTCATCATTCATATAAAGTCATCAATGTATGAAAGTATTACATCCGTGGTTCTTTAAAAAGTTCTACCCATTTGTCCCAATTGTCATCCAATTGCTTTCTATTTTTATAGAATACAGTTCTTTCTATTGTATAATAGTACTCTTTGTAATACAGACGTATATTTGGGGTTGATCCTAATAATATTGAAATTTTCCATGACGACAAATTTTGTTGTGGACTTGTTCACAGATTGTTTACTCCTTTAATACATATTCCACAAGCCTGTGGGGACACCTACCATATCGTACCAAAGCTCCAGATAACATAATTTACCGGTATACAATAAAATATTATTATTGAACAAACTCGGATATATATTTATGGATAGAAAAACAAGTACAAAACTGTACCATTCGGTCTCGTGGAAAAAACAGAGACCGACATCCTTCGTCCAAATAGGACAAAAGGAAAAAATAAAAAGACTCCCGACTCTCACACACATGAATCTGACAGCCTGTCTGGCTGGAGGGATCGCCACGCCTGTAACCTTCATATAACAGTACACCAAATTGTCGAACGAGTGTTACTCTACACAGGTAAGAAAGATATATACCTACATATTGTTATTTTCACACTCACAGAATACCAGTGTATATTCAATTACTCCAATGCTGTCCAGGAGTTTGACTGGAACTTATACACGTCAGGAGGCTATAGTTGTGATTGTGAATCGTCGAACTTTATCTATACACCATGCAAACATATTGTGACTGGTGACCTTGATGTGGTGAGTGATAAGGATCTGAAATTACTCCTGATGAAAGGACCTAAATATAGAGAGCCAAGAAGAATAAATCTGCAGGCCGACCAGAAGATAGTCCTGTCTGCATTGGAACAGTACGTTATTGATTGGTCTAAGCGAGAAAAAGGTGAACCTACAGTACTCGCTGATTGGCTGGACCTCACCAAGAACAAGGTCGTTGAAACAATCCGCCATATTGACAGAAGTACTCTTCCCCAAGCAAAACCAGTACTGAGAAACCTCAATTCGCAAGAAGTTCTAGCAAATCTCCAGAGTAAATTCGTCATAGTCCCAGCAGACAAAGCTCCGAATAATATAATATTCATATGTAAATATTACTATTACAAGGTGCTGGTTAAAGAATTGAGTGTAGACATCCCTTCATCAAATACGTCTACTTACTCCCAAACTGCATTTACTCTGGAAGATTTATTTAACAATCACAAAAAGTTTCTCAGGGAAAGAGGTATTTGTCTTCCAACCAATCATAACGATATACCAAAACTATACTGGACTCCCAAAATGCATAAATCACCATACAAAGCTAGATTCATAGCTGGTTCTAGAAGCTGCACCATCAAGCTTCTTTCAACCCTATTGACGAGGGCCCTTCAGGAGGTAAAAGCATTTTGGGAAAGGTATTGCGCCACTATTTCTAAGAACTCTGGGGTTGAATGTATGTGGATATTGAAAAACTCAAAATGTCTTACGGAAGAACTTGATGCTAAAGGTCACATACCGTACAGACATGTATCCACATGGATTTCTCGACTCTCTATACTACAATCCCTCATCAGGACCTTATTGACCGTATAAGTTCATTAATAGTATCTGTGTTCAAGAAAACTGATCGTAGATATATTAATGTCGGAAGCCATAAAGCATTCTTTAGCTCGACTACATACAAGAGATATCATTCATGGGATGTTTCTTGTTTATAGAGTTGCTTGAATTTCTCATTAAAAATATCTATGTGAAATTTGGCAACACAATATATCAGCAGCATATAGGTATTCCAATGGGTACTAATTGTGCACCCCTGTTGGCTGACCTGTATCTGTTCTCTTATGAATATGACTATATGCAGGCGCTTTCAAAAAACCGATCCATTCAAAGCCCGTTCCTTCTCATTCACCAAACGCTATATAGACGATCTTCTCGCTGTGGATAATCGCTATATAAATGACGCAGTGAAGGATATATATCCACCTTCACGGGATTTGAAGGAAACTACAGATAGCCCTACAGGCACATCATATTTAGATCTATATCTCTATAAAAATGAAGCGGGCATTCTCTCTCGTCGACTTATGACAAAAGAGATGATTACAATTTCGACATCGTAAATTATCCCTTTCTGGACAGTAATATTCCAGTGGGACCTGCATATGGCGTATACATATCTCGCTTAGTAGCATTTGCTAGATCCTGTGTTAAATGTGACGATTTTAATCAACGTCACAAAACACTGGTGCAGAAACTTAAAAAACAGGGCTATTCCACCAAGCGCCTACACTCAAAGTTTCTCAAATTTGGCGATACATATCGCATGCTGATAGCAAAATACGAACGTAGCGTGCAAGATCTATGGCGCTACGTTTCGTAACTTGTGTCTAATTCCGCTTAACCCGGGGCTAGGGGCCGTATGAACCCATGTACTTCAAGATCCTCATGGTACTTATATGAACAGCCACAATCAAAGCGTGACTGAGATACATCTTTTTTTTAGATGACGCCTCTATAACGAATATTATGGATTAAGAATACTGATCAGCGATACGGATTTGATATTTTTGGAACATCATGATGTCTTGCCGGCATCATTGAAAACTGTTGACCGCTTCTCTTGCAGGAAACAAGCCTATGTTTATGTATACTATGATTGTCTTTTTGAATTTGGTGCTAATACTGTTATATGAAAAATGGAATAGGTCTTTGGATGATGGACGCGGATATTCTCTAATGGACGACGGCTGGATTATGAATGACGGACTAGACGCTTGTAATTCTTCCAAGCACCATGACCACTTTTCCGAGTTTCCAGCCAGACGGACGCTCCTTTTTCTTTTGTGCGTGTATGAAGTTGCCTCTCTTCCTGGAGTTTATACGCCACAGAAGCGTCTGAGTACCGAAGGCAGGTCCGATCTTACCGACATTTTCCTCCCCTTCAAATTCACAGCTGCCTGGTAAAACACCTCCCGGTCCTCCCATAAAAAAAAGACCACCATTATCATTTGCCCCTCCGCCGTTAGCTCTTTTCCCCGCTTTGGTCGTCTATGGGCATGTTTGATCAGCATGGTATTCGTTCTCTCTTGTGGTAACTCCAAATCTTTTTCGGCGAAAGACCGCACTTTCCTTATTGTTTCAACAAAGGAAGATTCGTGACCGGGTACACCATATACAAGCAAGCTATAGTTTCGGTCATGGACTTCTTGAGCCAAATTCTGGAATTTTTTTGAGAACGTCATGAATGCGGCCATTAATTTTAGTATAAATCAATTTCGATTTCAATTTCAGCAATTTCTTTAAATCCGGCATGGTAACAGTTTCTGGGTTGAGACCGGTTCTGTAAGTAGGTCAACCCATGTGTTTTCAAATTCGGCAGGAGTGTCCACAGTTTTACACCTTCGTGTCATATACCGTGCAATTTCTCCAGTTGCACCTTCAGCCGAGCTGTTATTACTCTTACTCTTATTCCTACTAGTGTTGGATTTTGACATAATATCCGTTCTTCAGACTTGATATACTAGCATAAACCAAACATATTTGTGGAGCGATCCCCCCGTACGCCGCCATCTTACCGGAAGTACTATCTACTTCTGGTTTGGCTAACTGCCATGGTGAAACTGGTAAGAGCTTGTTAGGTAAGCTTTGACTAAGCTTAATACCAGCTGCTACAATGTGTGGTTTCATACGAATTGTTGGTAACGTCTCACAGAGTTGCCCCTACCATCCTCTGCTCGCGCTCTAGATTATCGTAGCAACAGATTATCGTATATGGGATCCCAAAAGGATCAACCTCATTATCTAGGGCTGCCTTAGCCATTTCATCAGCTTCAGTATTTCTTCAGTACTTTAGAACCATCTGTATAAATAGCTTGATGCAATCTGTATTTTTCGAAAAAAAATTACCAATGCACCAACCTTTTTCGGCCGATACTGTAATTATTCGCTTCATTTGAGCGATGTGTTGCAGCAGCGTTTGGTGCAGTCGGAAGGGGTTCACATTTGCAAATTCCAGTACATGTAAAAGTGAATATTCATGATCCAAGAAACTTGTTTTGATACAAGTCGAGCTAGAGTGAATTATGCTACGTCCTCTTCTTGAGTTTTTCTCGTGATCAAAAGACAATCATAGTGTTCATAAACATAGGCTAGTTTCCTACAAGAGAGAAGCGGTCAATAGTTTTCAATGATGCCGGCAAGACATCATGATTTCGGCCGATACTGTAATTATTCGCTTCATTTGAGCGATGTGTTGCAGCAGCGTTTGGTGCAGTCGGAAGGGGTTCACATTTGCAAATTCCAGTACATGTAAAAGTGAATATTCATGATCCAAGAAACTTGTTTTGATACAAGTCGAGCTAGAGTGAATTATGCTACGTCCTCTTCTTGAGTTTTTCTCGTGATCAAAAGACAATCATAGTGTTCATAAACATAGGCTAGTTTCCTACAAGAGAGAAGCGGTCAATAGTTTTCAATGATGCCGGTAAGACATCATGATGTTCCAAAAATATCAAATCCGTATCGCTGATCAGTATTCTTAATCCAAAATATTCGTTGTAAAGTCGTCATCTAGTGAATGATGTATCTCAGTCACTCTTTGATTATGCTGCTCATATGAGCACCATGAGGATCTTGAAGTACAGCCTCTCTTCATACGGCCCCTAGCCCCGGGTTAAGCGGAATTAGACACAAGTTACGAAACGTAACGCCATAGATCTTGCACGCCACGCTCGTATTTTGCTATCAGCATGCGATATGTATTTTACATAGCTTTTGATGAACTCACTACCGTACAGATGGCACGCATGGCGGGTTTGAACAAAAGGTGAATTTAATGGAGAAAATGCGAATAGCTACTTTGATTTTGCTCGCCGTGCAGACATGTTGAAACTTATGAAAAGAAACGTACTTAGGGTAAAATATGTAAATAATTTAATTTCTAAAGATAACGAATTTTTCTTTTCTAACTTTTTCAAAGCAAGGTCCAATATACAACTTACTATTATATCTGGCAATTGTTAGTGACACAAAATTGCATCTTCAATAGCATAATATGAAAAGCAGCTGAAAACGTTGTCTTTATTAAACTTGAGTGGGATAATTTTGTAAACTAGGTACCAAATCTGATGCGATACATTGACGCTAAACTGAAGTCATTTTCAGAATCGCAGATCGAGAGTCAGTTCCTTTGGGCCATAAGGTCTTGATGATGAAATATTATCTTTTATTATATTTATGCAATCGATCTTCTATGATGCCAAGTTGGATGGCAGAAGAAGAAAACACATCAATTCTAAAAACAACACTCAAACAATTATTTGTCAAAATGCCTCTGGTTTGCCCAAGGTAATGTATAATGCATACTCTCTCCGTTGGCATTTTTACCGCAAACTCTGCTACCTGTATCTGAATAGAAACCAGGGATTTCTAATTTTTCCAAGACAATATCACTGCTCTGGTGATGGAAAGTATGTAACCTGAAATAGCTCAAAATTTTCTCATTTGTGAAATTGGAATAATTCTTTTAGGTTCCACTCTTGTGAATTTCCATAAACGGACCTCGGTCATGCATCGGTTATTGTTTGACATTTTTGCGGTCAACATGGTAATATAAATACTTCAGAACTATAGTCCACAGATCACAGTCCTACGTTTGTCTCAGTATATTACAGAATTCCAGATTTTTCTCTGATCGCATCAGTAACCATTAAATGTGTCGGATGGTTTGTCTACTGTTAGCGCTGTGAATATATAATTGCTTGCTATGCATTCGTCTTGGTCAAGTTAGCCCCCAGTTTATTAATTCAAATAAATTATTATTTGACAACACCTCTATTGTATACATGGACAAATTTTGAAAAAAAGATATAAATATATAAAGATGTTCTGAACTGATCGAACAGTTCAAATCTCTTCTTATGGAATGTATCTGTGGACAGACTGACAGACTTCCTCGATGAAGTCACAGGCGTGACGCCACAGATTCGCCTCTGTTTGAAAACTAGCGTTTTCTGTGGATACATGTGTACTCGTCTCTTTCAGACAATTTCAACGATTAAAAATAATACTGTACTTAGTGATTCTTATATTATGTATTGCAATAGCTTTCGGTCATTCAAAAATTCCATTGAGGATACCCTTAAATGATCTGAAAGTTGACGGAGTCAGGAACTGAGAGGGAAACCCCAGCAGCAGCGGAAATTGGCGAGAAGAATTTAGCTTTGGCTTTTGCACTAGGAATATTAAGAGAGCGCGTTCTTCGCCTTCGTCACCATTATGAGATCCTTTGATTCCATTGAAACATGGTATTATTGAACCCATCCCTTCACATTTCTTCCGCGAATCGAAAGGCCTACAGAAACGATTGATTCCTACCTTCGTGTGTAGGTATCTCGGTTTAATCTCGGAACCATTTGAGTGATATTGTGAGGGATAATGATGGTCTTTTCCTTCCAGAGAAAACCGGTACGGCAGTCGATAGATGTAAATCGGGACCCATTGATACGAGATATTTATAGGCATTCGGTTATCGAGAAACCGCCTCGAGTGATGGAAAGTCACCCCCAGTTACAAAGCATTTTTGCGCGAAAAGTATCCAAATACCATAAACTGAAGCTGAGCAGGGAAATTCGAAAGTAAATTATATAATCAATAAAACCAGTGTACACACCTTCCCATTGGGTGAAGTTGAATGTATATTTCAGTGGTACCGCGTGAACATTGAAGGAGAAAGTAATTCCTTCAAGCATACTGCAAATCAAACTCAATTAAAAACCAACCATTTTAGCTGCATGTCGGACAGTCAGCGTCATGTTGAATTAAATGAGTACAGTGCTATTCCCTTTTTGTGGAGTGACTTACATAAGGTTTACAGTAACAGACGGAATCTCCCAAGCGTAATTTCTTGTGTAATATTTATTGCATGCAAGAGCGATTAACTAAGGCATACGATGCATGGAAGATAGTCTGGATACATAATTGCAATACCTCGATGAATATATCGGAAGGGCATTGGCATTGACTTCTACAGTCAGCTTCTCTTTAACCCTAATAGGCATGAGCTAGCGCACCCCTCCACCCATTCATCCAAGTGAACTTTTCTGCGGTGCTCCAAAACGAAGAAAAATCGAGAGCTGCGACTTTTTAGCTTGGATAAATTTGACCATGGATAAATTGAAACAGTGGCCATGATGGTGTAATCGAAAAGATGCGTTTCCGTCGTTTTTTCATGTTTCCCTTCCTGTACGTAGTGTTGTTAGAGTAATTTTTCTTACCAAAATAAGTTTGTTATTCTTACATCAAATTGTATAAATTGAAAAAAATATCGGTCTTAAAAGCCATCCTAGAATATGAAATCAATCAATGTGTCGGCATGAGGCGGTCATCTTGGATTTAATTACATGTTCTCTAGCTGTAAGGCTATGGGAGATATTTAGGGAGCGGGATGAGCCTACAACTACTCCTTTTCCAGTGCACTCCCAATTCGCCTTGTTCAGATATGGTTGAACAAGAAACCTGACTTGTTGGACGAGCGGCTGGGACCCTGTTTTTAGGAATAAAATGCCACCCGTTCACAGATATAAACTATATATCATTTGAAATCCTAGACTCTCTTCTTTCAGCTGAGGTAGCATGTGGTGGTGAAAATTATTGCAGTATTCTGAAAAAAGGAAATATAAGAACCATTGGATTGCATTTCTCTACTTTAAAAATGGGGGAAAATGTATTAACATGACTATATCTTCACTCGGCCCAGGAATATGGCAAAATGGTTGGTGTCAAGCAAAGGTTCTCCAATCGTCTAATATCAAGAAGTTTTATAACGTCATTGACCTGTGACGTCTCAAAGAGGCCATCTCCAAAATACAATTAAATTGCTTCAAACAAACTAAAAACTATGTCAGGAGTTTTTTTTGTGGATGAAATACTTGATTATTAGCTGGCCAAAATGGTTGTTTTGTCGAATTTAGTTATCGGTCAAATACTTCGGCTAAGATTTGGTGCGGTTACCACTTAATTCCGCAATATAACGAGCGTCATTTACCATAGGATGTTAGGTAAAAATCAATAACTACTGCCTTAGAGGACGGGATTCTTGGAGGCCACCAAAAATAATTTAGTTTGGAGATTTAAACATTCAGAGTGATTTGACGTCGTAGCTGTATATTGTTTTGTCAAACGTACAAATTAGGTTAGGGGTCGTTTCATAATACCCACAAAACATACGGGAGGACGCAGAGTGGCACAAAGTTACAAAATTGACAAAAGGGTGCTGTTTAGTTTTTACATCAACCAATTTATCTAATTTTCTGGCAGCATTAAATAGATGGTGGAGCATTGCAATGCAAGAAAACGTTCGTACACATACCCACTCTTCTGGTATGTTCTGACCCTACAACAGCCTGGGTATACGAGTTCTATTATAACTTCACCATATCTACTCATGTACCTCACAGCAGTTGTTTCGGATATTTTAGGGAGTATATCTTCTGTATATTCCAGGTATATCTTTCGTCAAGGGCCAAGCCTAATCATAAATGCAATAAATGATATATAATCTCCAATATAATGATCTCGCTTGTTCTGTGTTTCGCACAGATATTTCTGCTGTAGATATTGAAACATACCAATTTCAACTCGAGATTTACCTGCGCTGACACATTTCACGTGTACGCTGTTTACAAGAGCCAAATGCCCTCTGTAGTTTTCAAGACCCATGAGGTCCAAGTTCTGTACAAAATTATTACTTTTTCTCAGTGAGGACAGAATTCTCACTTCTGGAGTTCTGTAGGTATTGAAAAATACCAATCTCACTTCGACATTTATCTGCTGTGTGTTTTCATGGGTATGCGGTTTCTTTATGGTCTTCCACAGTTTCCAAGTTCGATAAGGTCCATGTTCTGTACAGTATTATTACTGTTGTATTATCAATGATGTCAATGATTTCTATAGGTATTAAAAAAATACCATTCTCAATTCGAGATGAAAGCGACGTTAAATTCTATTCACTCACTCACAATTCGAGAATTATACGCTTTGACATATTTCATGTTTCTTTTAATGTCTTCCGTAGTTTCCATGGTCCGAATTCTGTTCATTATTATTACTGTTTTATGGAAGGTCTCAGGACAGAATTCTCTCTTCCGGAGTTCTCTAGGTACTGAAAAATAACAATCTCAATTCGAGACTCAGTTTAAACAGAGCTGTTGCTTTTAATGTCTTCCGCAGTTTCCAAGGTCCATGAGATCCAAGTTCTGCACAATATTAATACTGTTATTTATCAAATGTGTCAGGAAAGAATTCTCGCTTATGGAGATCTTCTGTAGGTATTAAAAAATATCGATCTCAGTTCGAGATTTATCTCCTTCACACATTTCGTGTGTACTTAAACAGCGCTATTTCTTATAATGAAGCCGAGTCGTCATTACTGTTGTCTTTTTTCTGTACTGTCGTTAACTGGAGATAAGAGTTTGCTTAGGCACGGCTGACAAAATATATTCTTACTACATTAATATCAGCTGCATTATTTATTTATGCCAGAATCATTCTACGGAAGACATACGAATAAAATCATGTGAGCATCTCGCCAGTCGTAGGTAGAATCCGTATTCAGGGTTGAAACACGCCAGGAACCACGCCAGAATCAGTGCTCTTAAACAGCGTACACACGAAATGTGTCAAAGCAGAAAAATCTTGAATTGAGTTGGTATTTTTCAATACCTACAGTACTCCAGAAGCGAGAATTCTGTCCTGACACCTTTGATAAATCAGTAATAATAATGAGCAGAATTTGGATCTTACGGGTCTTGGAAACTGCGGAAGATATTCAAAGAATCAGCGCTGTTTACATATGAAATGTGTCATAGCGGATACATATCGAATTGAGATTGGTATTTTCAATACCTATACGAAAATAGACTCCAGAAGCGTGAGTTCTGTCCTGACACCTTTGATAAAAAAGTAATAATACTGTACAAAACATTCACCTTATCGACATTGGAAACTGTGGAAGACATTAAAAGAAACAGCATACACATGAAATATGTCAAAGCAGATAAATTTGGAATTGGGATTGGTATTTTTCAACACGTAAAGAACTCCAAAAACGAGAATTCTGTCCCAACACCGTTGATAAAAATAGCAACAGTTCTGTACAGAACTTGGACCTGATGGATCTTCGGAAGACATTAGAAGAAACAGCTTTATTAAACAGCGTACACATGGACTGTCAATGGTTCAATATCTACATCAGAAATATCTCCAGAAGCGATAATTCTGCCCTGACATCTTTAACAAACAATAGTAACTCTGCTTAGCAGCACATATGAGCGAAGCACAGAACAAGCGATATCATAATACTGGAGATTATATTTCATCACTTTTTATTGTATTTGTGATTAGGCTTGTCCTCTGATGAAAGATATGCCTCGGATATACAGAAGATATACTCTCCAAAATATCCGAAAGTGCGTATCAGGAGTGTGTATTCTATTGACATTTTCGTGCACAATATTAAACCCTACAATTAGGTTTTCAAAAACATACCGTGGTTGTGACAATTTTAATATTGAGATGACCCCAAATTGTTTTGAAATTTCCAAGATATGAAAAATCCTTGACATGTAAAAGGTAATTTATAGAACATTTTCATCCACAAAGCTTATTAATTGTGGTAGATTACCAAGAACATACTGTGGGAAAACATGAGAATTGCGATAGGAATTATGGGATGACACTGCAACGATAATCAAGATAATCTCTGATATTGTCTTAAAATTAACAATTACAAGCGTCTAGTCCGTCATTCATAATCCAGCCGTCGTCCATTAGAGAATATCCGCGTCCATAATCCAAAGACCTACATGTATTCCATTTTCCATATAACAGTATTAGCACCAAATTCAAAAAGACAATCATAGTATACATAAACATAGGCTTGTTTCCTACAAGAGAGAAGCGGTCAACAGTTTTCAATGATGCCGGCAAGACATCATGATGTTCCAAAAATATCAAATCCGTATCGCTGATCAGTATTCTTAATCCATAATATTCGTTATAGAGTCGTCATCTAAAAAAAGATGTATCTCCGTCACGCTTTGGTTGTGCCTGTTCATATGAGTACCATGAGGATCTTGAAGTACATGGGTTCATACGGCCCCTAGCCCCGGGTTAAGCGGAATTAGACACAAGTTACGAAACGTAGCGCCATAGATCTTGCACGCTACGTTCGTATTTTGCTATCAGCATGCGATATGTATCGCCAAATTTGAGAAACTTTGAGACATAAACAAAACTCATTGAAATATACACACTAAGTCATAAAATAGTTTGTTAAGGTATTTGTTGAAGTCAGATGTTTGACAATCTTTAAGTAAACGCTTAGTAAACTTTGCAAATGTATAAATTGGACAAATACTTTCTGTTTACATATCGTATTCTATTCTCCAGTGAGAAACTTTATATAGCCTGTACTTTTCAGACAATGATTCACAATACCGGTGGCAATGACTTGACACAATTATGCGATTTTCATTACATTGAATAACTTGGTAAAGAAATATTAATTGTGTATCTAGAAAATATTTCAAAGGGAATTTAGAGATGACCCCTCAGTGACGTCATAATTCAAGATCGCATAGTATAACTGATATCAATCGATTCCCCATGTAAGGATACGTAACCCTCCTAAGGGTCAAAATTTGTCATTTTTTTTAATATTTCAGTATTGGGTCTAGTATTTGGTGAAAAAATGAAATAAAAATTTCCAAACATAAGTGGTTCAATTTTGGGTTTGACCATTTAGTTCCTAAAGTAAGTTGAACAGATTACGTTGGGAGGTCCGGTACGCTGCTGGTAACAGGTTAACCTTTCGCGGGACTGTGTATTGTGAGGCGTTAATGACTGCACGAGTGTGCATTGTGCTCTAATTGACTGCAGGTAATGAATGACCTGCCCAATTGTCTGACATTCAAAAACAGAAGAACGGCCTGGGCTTTCCTCAGACACTCACGGTGTGGCGATTACCAAAGGCGTGAACTATTTCCAGCCTAAAAAATTTCAGTGAGTTTTTTAAGTTTAATTCGGATTTAAACCACTCTAATGAATATTTTTGGAACAAAAGATAGGCTGGAATAAGTAGGCTGGTGACTAGGTTCTAATGGTAGGTGTTGAATGAGAAATATTAGGATTATTCCATCAATTATATAGCAAGACGGTTTTGACCGATTTCTCGCATTTGATTTTTTGCAAAATTTCAAGATTTCTACTCGTATTTCTCAAAAGTATATACGCTACGCTTGTGAAATTTGGCATGCCTGTTTTTTACGTAGTAATCTAGTAAACAGAGTCTCAGTTTTTATAAGTTTTGCTTAGTTTTTGAATTATTCAACTTTTAATGTAGAAAGTTGTAAGATAATAGGTTTTTGTTAATTCGTTTTAGTTAAAATGCTATAAAAATAAAACTATGCAGAAATAATAAAAACCGCGACGTCGTTTACTAGTTCTAGATATCTTTGATCAAGGTATACCATCAAATTTGAAATATGTTGAAAAGTTTTCACGAAATTTCAATTGAAAAATAGAGGCTATTGTTTTTATTTCATTTTTTCAAGTTTTAAGAATTTTCTACAATATGGTAGCGACAGGTATGTAAATTACATAAGTAAATTCCTCGGGACATGCATTCATAAAATATATACATTATTATTATCAAGGGGTGTACAAAACTGCTTCAGAGAGAATTGCTACCTCATTACTGTGCATTAGTGTAAAATAACACTGTTATTAACACTGAAGCACATTCACTCTCTTCCTATTTTCGTGACGATAAGACTCGATATTGGTTGGTTTGAATAGATGTTTCACCTTACGGCAATATATTTCAAGACCAGATCCGGTCAAACAAAGAAGTGCATAAAATAAGCTTTCAAGTGACGTAGGATGTCACCGTGTGTACGAGGGGTGCGTTTTGCTCTTAAAATAAGGTGTTTTTGGCAAATCGCCGCTCGTCTAAATTGCATTTCTTTGTTTTTTTGTGCATTGGCTCCATTTAAGGGTAAACGGTCATAGGAAAGCCTTCAATTCAACACAAATGCGTGCAAGTAAAATCGATGCTGATGATGCTGGCTCTTACGTATGTGGGCACTTAAACACTTGACAGATTCTTAAGGAAGAACTAGATGACAAAGGCCACATACGGTACGGACACGAAAACACTTGGGACTTCTCGAGTCTCTACACCACTATTACTGATCGGGAATTTATTGTACACCTCAGTTCATTGATAATGTCGGTGTGCAATAAACTGGTCATCGTATATATCACGATGCCATACAACGCTATTCTTTTCTACTGTACGTTCTTGGGATGTTTTTGTTGTTAGAGTGGCTTGAATTTCCAATTAATAATATTGATGTGAAATGCGTAACACCATTTATTATACATCTATATCTTTTCATCCAATCAAATCATTTCTATCGCACCACGTGTTCGTAGAGTACCCAAAGTCTTATTGGATCCCAAAATGTCGTATTGAAATCATATTGTACGCTTTCTAAGGGAGGTAACTCTTTTGTTATGACGCCAAAATGAAGCCACAGCAGTTGAAAACCTATTTATCTCTCGATCATCTTCGGAGGAAACTTTAATATCAACATAAATCTAATTCCAAAGTAAAATTACTCAGTCAGACAAATTTGTCTCAAATGAAGTTCGGAAAGTAGAGACTGATAGAGACTGATAATGTTATGTTGTTTAACAAAACCATTGATTCAAACAACAATATAAAATCAGTGGCAAATAATTTAGTTTAATAACCTATGATCTGTATAATAAATAGGTCATTATACAGTGCTTTGTAAAGTATGGAATGGCATAGTACTCGTCCATGTTGCGATGAAAACCCGTATTGGACTCGACGCCTTCGGGTTCTAATCACGACATGGACTTTTACAATACCTTTCCATACTGTACAAAGCACTGTATAATAACCTAATACTACTAATCGTGTGTAAGTATCCCAACGCTCTCCTATGGATACGCCTATAGCCACGAGGAGAAAATGTCAAAAGAAAACTATTTCAAAAACCGTTTCTTCTCTTTCCTGAAACGCTTTATATACGATCTCCACGCTTTGGATAAATTCTATATAAGCGACGCTGTAAAAAAACACCCCCCCCCCCCTTCAATGAATTTTTTTGGACCTACATGCATAGCTTCATAAATATATAAGAAACTCTTACTCCCTCCGACTGTGCGACAGGTGAGGCGATTACAATTTTGACATAGCAATATCAAAGGACTTGCATCTGGTGTATACATATCTCGTTCAGTAGAAATTGCTAATACCTGTGAAAATATGTCGATTGGCAACGCCACAAAATAATAATACAAGGTTATTTCACTAACCCCCCCCATTCTAAGTTTCCCGAAATTTGTGATAAATACATGGCGAAATACCATCGGAGCAGACAAGATTTCTGGTGAAACGTTTGGTAATGTAGAGTGTGTCTTGTTATGCTTAACCCTAGACTGCGACCGTTTGGATGCCATATGTTATACATCTCCTGATCTAATGTTAATCGCAAGGTTGAGATATATTAGACATGTGAAACAAGCGTCTAGTCCGTCATTCGATATTAAGTCGTTCTCCATTAAAGACTTTCCGCGTCCATAGGAAAACGACTTGGAAATTCATTTGGGTATACGAGTGAGTGAGTGATTGAGTGAGTAGGATTTTAACGTCTCTTTCACCAATTTTTCAGTCATAACCCTACGACCAATTATTCTGACACAGGGGCAACCACGTCAACTCTGCTGCTTGCAAGAATTTACGAGAACGTCATGATGTCTTGCTGCTATCATATAAAACTGTTGATCGTTTTCGTCCTGCAAGAAACTAACTTGTTTTTTATTTTATTTTTATCTATGTTCCTAATAGGTGCTGTCTGCCTAAAGGTCTTTCGATTATTGACGCGGAAATTTATTTGTGCATGACGGCTGAATGTTAATGATGGATGCTACGCTTATACTTGGCTCAGTTTTCTAGTATGGCTTAAATGACAACGTAAACGGTTCGGTAATGTAACAAACCGTAAATTAGAGACCTCCCATAAAACTAACTATTTGAAGATGATCAATGAAGACATCGCCATCATAGTCGGAATAAGTTTAATAGAACTTAATAAAAATGGCGTTTACACTTGGAGTATTAAGAGAGTGCGTACGCTTACGTTACTGTTGAGCAGTGTATCGATAGCGTTTGATTATGAAATCCTTTCTGTGCATTCGAACATGTTATTATTGAGTCAGTCGCTTTTCATTACTTTCGCGATTCGAAAGGCCTGCAGATCCCAACGGGTCTTACCTTCACGTGTAGGCATCGCGAAGAGAGCCGAGTGATTTTGAGGGGGATGAAGGTGGTCTCTTATTTCGCCAGACAATCGTGATGGTAATCGATACGAGATATTGATCGGTATTCGATCAACGAAAAACCGCCTCGATTGATTGGATGTGATCCCTAGTTACATTTCTGCGAGAGAGGAACTCTAAAGAGAAATATAAAACTCACGAAAACCAGTGTGCCGTTACCCTCCGTTGTTGCATGCGTTAGCTTTAGTATATGTTGCCAGCAAAGGCAAAAAGCTTATTATCCACTTTTTGCAGAGTAGTGAGCCGTGAACGAAAATGAAACATATACATACCTTCTGATTGTGTGAAGTTGAAAGTATATTTCAGCGGTACTGCGTAAACATTGAAGGAGAAAGTGATTCCTTCAAGCACACTGCAAATCAAACTCAATCCAAAACCAATCAGATTCGCTGCATGTCGGATTGTCTCCGTCATGTTGAATCATACTTGTACAGTGATTTTTCTCCATGTCGAATTCCTCATATAAGTTTTATCCTAACAGGACGGTATCCAACCAAGTGTAATATATCGTGTACTATTTGGTTCATGCTCGAGAAGTTAACTAAGACAGTCGATGCATGAGAGGTTGCATTGATTGCTGGAGTCAGTTCCTCTGTAACTCTATCTGGCCTGAGGCAACCCCGGACCCAACTCCAAGTGAACATTTATCTGATCTTCATCGTTTTCTTCCAGGTTTCTCTTCCTCCGTGTAGTTTTGTTAGAATAGTTTTTTCTAACCAAAACTACTTTAGGCTTACATGAGATAGTTATTTTCTGATTGATCGTGAAGTTTTTGCGTTGTAAATTACATAAATTACACACAAAAAATCTCCCTATATACGACTTTCATAACCTCTGCGGTTTTGCCCAGGAACTGGCTGGAGACGTCACGTGAGGTGAGCTCAATCTGCTGACACATGTTAACTCAATGCAAACTGCACACATGTATCAGAGTATAATCGAGCAAAGCTCTGCCAAAATCTAACGAATTTCATTCTATTTAGGGATTAATGAACCTGAAGAGATGCCCGTTTCAGAAACGTATAATTTGAAAAAAACATTTCCTTTTAAATCATGACGAAATATTTACCTAAATCTCTGGGATTTTTTTGCGATATACCCACGCAGGGTTTTTATCATTTTCATGAAAAGCACTTCCATAGAATAAATAAAAATCCATGTATATATTTCTCATCTGGAGTATTATAGGCTTATGAATATATAAATTACAGCTCTGTATCTTCAGTTGTTTTCTTGTAATGTTTATAAGAAAACGTGTAAACGATCTTCGGCGAAAAAGTTCCGGGAGCCTAGCGGAACATTCTGTGATAGGCCGATGAGGCCGACAGATACCGACACGTTAAAAGCTGCTGACACACGGCGCACATGTAAGTCAGAATAAAATCGATCAAAACATCAGCAAATATGGTGAGTATTCAAGTTCTTTTCTAATATAGACCATTAATAAAATTTAAAGATGTTAAGTCTAGGGAAAATTAATGGATATTTTAGAAAATATAGACTGCCGAAAATTGTTAAAAAATGCGAAAGACTCACATCTGGGCACTTTCACTCTTCAGCTTTTTCTAAATCCCTATGGTTCGGAAAAAAGTATACTATTCTCGTCAGTTTACCGAGTTACCCCATTTGAGAAAAACCTAAGTATGAAAGAGAGAGAGAGAGAATTGAGGCAATTCAGCAATATTTCAGCTATATAGCAACGATCAAACAAAATTCTGAGTATTTCAACAAAAATATGTAAACAAACCAGCAATCCAGAACAGAAGTAATCAACACAACACACAAAGAAAACATGCGCATGTTTCACCATGATGACCGAATATCTGTGCAGCTTCTGTTACAACTGAACAGCTTTAATATGGAATTATGCTATTACTTCATTGCTCTTGGATATTTGTATCTAATATCGCTCAAGCCGGTGCTACGTATCGTATGGTCACGGCAGTGATAATGTCCAGATGAACACCTAAAATAAACACCTAGCGTAGCTGAGATACAAATCATCACAGGGATCATTTTGGTTCTCGTGAGGTTTTCATTATATGGATTAAGAATACTGATCTGTGATACGGATTTAAAATTTTTTAAACATGACGTCTTGCCGGCAACATTGAAGACTGTTTACCGTGAGTTGGTGTTAAGTCGGTGCTAATGCTTTTATTTGAATAACTTAGGCTTTTGTATTTTGGACGCGGAATTTCTTCAATTGAAGACGGTTGAATAATGAATGACGGACTAGACGCTTGTATATTCGATGCCTGAGAATATTGACCTATGGGGATCTTATGATTTCTTGTTAGTACACCGCCATCTCTTCCCACTACCTATATATGTTGCGTTTAACTTTTATCTGTAAATGGCGATCTTCTGCTGGTGGACGTTTCGTCCCTGAGGCTTGACTTCTGCACACATCATTTTGACTGTGGTTTTAGTGGAAAATGAAGCGATTGGCCGGCGTCGGGCCACGCAGACATGGATTCTGGATAAAAAAAACTTGCATTCTACTATTTTCTCCGCTGGTTCTCTAACAGTAACATATTTAATCACTGTCCATCGGATGACTTCTTAGGACTATTACGTAATTGCTCTTGGATATTTGTGTCAAGATATACTGAGATACAAATCATCACAGGATCACTTTTCGTTCTTGTGATGTTTTTAGATATGCAATGAGAATATTGACCCGTGGGGTCATATGATTCTTGTCAGTACCCCGGCATGGTTTCCCACACCCTTCATATGTTTTGTTTTGTTAAATTAGCTAATGCTAATATCTCATTCACGCTTTGAGTGTGTCCTTTCATATGAACACATGAGCATCTCGAAAAACATAGATTCATATGGCCCCTACCCCCGGGTTAACCCTACATGACCTGGGGGGGGGGGGGCACTTTCCGCCCTCCCTGTTGGTTTTTTGCTCCTATCTCCGGAACTGCAAAAAAATAAGAGCTGAAACTTCGCGACTTTTGAGACTATCATATTGGGGTCATCTTGGGCCTATTTGCATGACCCCACGAGCAGAGGATCATGGGTAAATTCAAAATGGCGGCCATGTGAGGTACCAGAAAAGTGATGTTTTCGTCATATTTCTTCAAAATGTTTTCCTTCTCTGTATGGAAAAGTGGGTAAAATCTATTTTATTTCATATCAGATTATTATTTACTAATTTATCATGCAGTTTTTGCGAAGAAAAAACAAAAAAACAAATTCGAAACTTCTGACCAAAAAATGGTCCAAAAATGCTCTTTTTGAAAATGACGTCATCATGGTGGTCATCTATGATTTTTTTTTTACATTTTCTTGTGGAGCTTGGCCTAATGATAAAGTGTGGTAAGTTTCAGCCCTCTAGCCTTAGCGATAGCGAAAATATATAGGGGGCACTTTCCGCCCTCGCCCCCCCCCCCCCCCCAGGCTGCGGTACACCTCAAATCTCCCAGTCCATATAGGGTTAAGCGGAATTAAACACAAGTTACGAGGCGTAACGCCATAGATCATAACGCTATGCTCGTATTGTGCTATCAACATGCGATATATATCGCCAAATTTGATAAAAGAGTGGAGGCGCTTGGTGACATAGGCCTGTTTACAAGTTTCTGTGATAATGCTTTCTTTAACGTAGACGTCATTTTGAAAACGGCATTTTTTGGTCGATTTTTCGATCAGATTTTCTGAATTTTTTATCCATGCAATTTCTCCGCAAAAACTAGATAAATTAGTAAATATTAAAGTGATGTGAAATCAAATAATTTTTGTCCACTTTTCATCGCGGAAAAGCAGAAATTTTGAAGAAATATGACGACAAATTACTTTTCTGGTACCCCACGTGGTCGCTATCTTGAATTTACCCAACCCATGATCCTCTGCTCAGGGTGTCATGCAAATAGGCTCTAAATTACCCCATTACGATACACTATAAAGTCCCAGAGTTTCAGCTCTCCATTATTTGTCGTTCCGGAGATAGCACAGAAAGTTTGGCCATTTTTCCCCCTCCAGGCCAGGTAGGGTTAAAGCCACTGATATAGATACATTAATTCAAGAATATCTCAGTACCAAATCTAGGTAGGAGGTACAGGTAACAAGACCACGTAATTGTTTTTTGGTGCTGATCCACCTATAGGTGGCGACACCTGGAGGGAAGTTAAAATTTAATTTCCGGGCAATAATTCCTAAAAAAAATTGAACAGATTTTTATCGGGCCCGTAGTTTTTGCTGCGGAAAGCTCAACATAGGAATCTAAATGTTGTCTGTGGATGTTCGTGTTCCTGTTCTTGTCCCTGTTCTCGTCCAAAAAGTTGTTTTGGACTTAAATTATTCCTGTCCACAGCTTCTCGGCCCCACGCTATGTCTCCTGAACCCCCCATCCCAATTCTCATCTATTCCGTGAGATTATATGATGTTACACTTATTCAACCTATGCACTACCCCCGGAAGGATGTCCCTACCCCTGGGGCATCAAATGTTACACAGTTTCTCAGCCTCATGTGATACTAACCTATCTAAGGTATGAGATGTAGTGTATATTCTTTATTCACACACACATGCCCAATCACCTACAATATATTCCTCTATAATAATTACTAAGAGGTTGATGACATTATTTTATTCCAGAAGTACAATATGAAATAACCGGCGGGGGTCCCGCAGTACTGAACCCCTGTTAGTTTTGAATTTCGTATCGCCTTAACATGAAGGACACCATTTCCTGCAATTTTGCAACAAATCATTCTATTCCACATCATATGATTTAAACTAAAGTTTTGAATGAACCATATTTTATTTCAGAAGTATAATATGAAATAACTGGCGGGAGAATCACCGCAGTACCGAACCCTGTTAGCTTTGAATTTCGTGTCGCCATAAATGAAGGACACCATTTCCTTCAATTTGGTTATCAAATGAATAATTGTATTCCACATAATATGATTAACCCTAAAGCTTTTGCGTGAACCATTTGTGTCCACACATGTTACTTACTATATTAAATAAAACTGAGTTCCTAAAGTTTGGGTGCACACTGTGCATATGATCAATTCCCTGAATTCAACCTTGTGTTTCTTCAGACGGACAGATGAGGACATGCAGTTGTCAGTGTGTTCATGTGCAGGGAGCTTTCTATGGCCTTCATGTCAGCACACCTACCACTACCATGTTCCCACCCCCAGGGCGTCGAGCCCCACACTCTATCTCCAAAACTAGTCCTCGCCCGACTCTCATATATAGCGTTTGAGCTTATGTATTCAATATATCTTGGCAGAAAGTTGAAATTTGTGTGTAGTCTGCAATGTTGGTATAATCCTGCCACCCCTCAATGAATTGCACGATTTATCAGGCACAGACCCCTGTTTTCGAATTAGGTAACTGGGGCCATTGCCTAAAGATCTTGCTTGGAATTGTTTTTCGTGCCAATCCGCCTCTAGGTGGCGCCACCTGGGGGCCAAGTTAAAATTGCATTTCCAGACAATAACTTTTGAAAACCGTAAGGATTCTTTCCAAATTTGGTGTGCGGGTACCTTGTCTCAAGATCTGGCTTGAGATTATTTTTCGTGTCGATTCGTGTATAGGTGGCGTCACATGAAGGTTAAGTTAAAAGTGTTTCCAGACAATAACTTTTGAAAACCTGGACCTCTTCTTTCCAAATTTGGTAGGTGGGTACCTCACCTCAATATCTCGCTTGGCATTGTTTTTCATGCCGATCCACATATAGGTGACGCCACCTGGGGGCCAATTTATAATTTGTTTCCTGAGAATAACTTTTAAAAACTTGAATTGATTATGTGAAAGTTTGCTATATGGGTACATTGCCTGAAGGTCTCGCTTGGGATTGTTTTTTATGTCGAACTGCTTATAGGTGGTGCCACCTGTGGGCCAAGTTAACATTTTGGTAAAACTGAACAGATTCAGTTTTATATTTCCAATGTCAAGAGATCTTGCCTCAAGATCTCGGTTGGGATTGGTTTATTTTATGCCTATATGTGGCGCCACCTGTGAGCCGAGGTAAAATTGCATTTCCGGACAGTAACTGTTGAAAACCTGAACGGATTCTTTCCAAATTTGGTATATGGGTACCTTCCATCAAGTTATCTTTTGGGGATATTTTTGGGCTGATTCTCCTATAGGTGGCACCACCTGGAACTATGTAAAAATTGTTTTCCTAAGTTTTACGTTTTTACTCTTTTCACAAGTAATGGATGTTTCTTTTACTTAACATGCAAAAGGGATGCGTACTCGATCGTATTCGGTCGACTTATCTAGTTAAGGAATGATATCGAAGGATAATTAATAAAGGAGATCGATATTGTGACCATCTCTCGTCTCGTAAAATCGACGAGAAAGAAGGCAGGCTTCATTTTTATAGAGATATAGATCTTAGTATGATGTGTTGTTAGGGCAGCATGTAGTTTGCTTCAAATACAGTGAAGATGGGTATATTTCCTTTACTACGTATAATATAATATATAAATAGCTATTATACACAGCGAGATAATCGTCTATATAACGTTTGGTGGATGAGAAGGAACGGACATTGAAATGCTAAGCTGGAATTGAAGAAAAGGAACTGAAAGCATATTTTATTCTAGCAAAATATTTGGACACAGTGTATCCGTAAAGACACGATCAAACTATATTCGATATTACGGTAAATCCTGTTCTTCTATTTAGGATCCGAAATATGGGGATAAATTAATAGATGGAAATAAATTGGGATCGAAAGCTGACATGTATTTACTTGGTAGATGTTTTGATTCGTCTGTGGCAAAATAAACGTTATATTGTGTAAAAGGAGTCTCCTCCAAGAGCAAAACAAATCGCAGAACTAGGCAGATATCTCCTACTGCTGGAATGTGTACTTAGCATACTAAGTATATTGTACAAGACAAATGATAATAGTTTAGAGCGCAAGCAAAGAAAACAAAATGTTACAAAACTTGGTCAAGCAATATAGAACAAATCATATTTTTTCTGAAAATGGATGCGGTATTTCAACTTATCACAGATATGAAAGGGCAATGTGGATAAACTAGCAAAAGTTGCATTACACTCATGGTTATAAAAACAACAGTGGTTTACACACTTAAAGGCAGATAACTCACATCCTAACAGTATGAAAGCTACAGGAAAGTTGCGAACAGAACTATCTAAATCACAGTTTTGAAGAGAATGATATCTTGAAATAACCGACAAAAATGACATAAGAAGAGTATTCATCAAGTTCAGAATAATTAATCATAGATTGCATATGGAAATGTCCGAACGTGCCCTTTATGCCCAACAAAATTGAAAACTAAATGCTTTTTATGATCGTTAGCCATGAGTATACTGGGCATAGGTATCAGTTATACGCTAATTTCAAATTATTAGGATATTTTTAGAAATTTGTATGGCTTCTGTCCAGTGTGATCGAGTGTTGTAAATAATGTAGATGATTATTCCAGTATGAGTTCGAACATTAGCGATAGATATATATTGTTATTAGTGCATGCCTATTATGATATACTGTTAATCTTGTTTCATTTATGATATTTGTGGAATCAATATATAGTTATTATTGTATATTTTACATGATTATTCTGCTCGATGGGGAGCCATGATTGGCATTTAAGAAGTACTACTACTACTAGCAATTGATACATTTTCCTTTGTGACGTCGTGACGTTCAAAGTCATACTCTTTGTTTGGCCTGACATTTACCAAAGTCATGACGTCGCATCATTGGGACTTCTTGAAAGTGACACAACAGGACTAGTAAGCGAGCAGAGTTTATCATATGATCTATTTGTATAACATATTTGTCTGATCAGCAGATGTGTCCTACGAGGAATTTCCAGGGAGGAAAAACAGTAAATCGTCGGTAGTTATCAACTTAACTACAAGCCAACGATAGGATTTTTCCATTTCAGGAGTGTGACAATCTCGCACACCTTGTATAGAAATCGAATAGGGGAGCCCATTCAGATTCAACGAAAATCGGTTCTACTTGCTATTATATTTTTCCCATGATATCCGACGGTCACGCTACTTAACAATGTTGCATATAACTGGCAGTTCCATAGTGGGTAGGACTGACCAAACATTGAGAATTTTAGATTCGCCGGCTTGGGAGCGCTCAGTGTTACCGGGGTTGACGATTAAGCTTGTCATACTTCCCCTCCGCAAAATGCAAACTTGTAAATGCCTTATCTAATTTCGCTTAAGCCGGTGCTAGGGGCCGTGTGGATATTTCAGCTGCAATCAAAGCGCGGCTGAGATACCAAGGCTACGCCCGAGAATCCACAGTATTCTCGGGTCTGAATGTGAGGTGCTGAGAGGAAATATCCTGTAGAGTCATATGGTTGTTCCTTAGTCGCCAGACAATTTTTCCCACCCCTTTCATATCACTACAATTTGTAAATGAACCTCCAAGAATATTTCCCACCCGCATCCTCATTCCCAGCCCTCACTGCACCTGGCATAAGGCTGGAAAGGTTCAATTTATCTGTTTTACAGATACTATTTTCAAAACAAACACGGATATCTCGTTTTAATTGCGTATTCAACAAGAACTATACATGTACGTGCTTAGTTTATAGCTAAAAGGGGGAAATGTTATCATTTTTTTCTTCTCATTTATTACATTCTCTTAACCTGATAAATAAATGCTGAAAATAAAATATAAATTCCACCTATAGAAATTAACGTCCTGTACGTCCTTAACATTAACGTTTGTTCTATGCTTCTGACGTTGAAGGACTCATATCACGAATATGAATGTGAAACCCGGCTCTCTGAAGCAAAGGAAATTATTGTGACAGGTCACCGAATGACCCACTGAAGCGATGAAAGCAGTAGGATAAACTCGATTAAAACAATATTATAATCTTACTTATATGCATAAATAATTGATCCTACCGATAGATTCATAATCGCGAACAGCTAATTGTTGTCTCCAGGCAGTTCGGGCAGTATTGTATAGACTATGGACAGCTTCGCCGAGGTAATTCTTAAAACGAACTTCTTTTTATTACCCCAGGGTATTTCTGGTTCAAAGGCCGTGTCGTTTCATCTCCAACATCTACATGTACATGCAAGTTATCTGTCGTTTATCTATTCTATGATTATGACCTACCAGCTTGAACATAAGCTTTGTGCATGTGTCATGTTGTATAATTTATACATAACTACCTACAATTTACCTTGACAAAAGTTGACATTTACAGTAAAATAAGAAGACTATAGATTGCAGACATGGCCGCAAATAGCCGAAAGTGCCTATCTACATGTAGTTGCGAGAAAATATGACAGGATAATCAGGGATAGGTAGAGTCAACTCAGCTTTTTTGATAATCTCAACACTTGAATGATAGACAGCAGTTGGTGGCTTTGTTGGAAATGTCACACTTTTTAGTTGCTTTAAGGTTTCATCTGAGTACACATTATTTTCAGATAACTAGACAGATAATAGACTGCCTAGAAGAGAAGAGCTTGACCATAAGGGTAATTTACGTTCGTCCAATCACAAAATCTCTATCTCGTGCTTTGCTTAAATATGATACTGGCAACATTCCTGCCCCTGATGGGAAAACTAAGATTTCCAACACCTGCTATACGGTTTATTATCTATAGAGACTCTCACTTGAAAAAAAAATTGGATGGCGCACGCCCTTGTTTAACGCAGGTATACACATAGGTTTTTACTTTCATGTTAACATGAACTAAATATTTCCCCTATCATCAGCCGAGTTGAATACACATATCAACAACTTGGGAAGCAAATGTAAAGTCTTACTGACCACAAATTAGATGTGATCGCCTGCTCTGAATCGAATAGCTCTGTCGACCCCGCATATATCGGAGAAAATCAAAGTATTATGCAGGCGACCCTCCTTATTAAAAGTCTGCACACTGTCAAAATATTATTATTTCATCTTGCATATACAAGTCTAGCAGAAATACTATTTCTCACACAGGCACAGATACACGGTCTGAAATCACTATACGAGAGTATAAATTAATTTCCATTTGACGTATGCAAAAGCAATACACATGAAATAAGCAGTCGAACAATCTTATCACCACCCAACTCTACCCCCACCCTCTAGATTACACAATTATATCGTTAAGATTTTCATTTCTACTTCGTTTGCATTTTACTTCCTTATTGCTGATTGTCTTATGTGGTAAAACGTCTTACGAACCGTTTACAAATTAGTTCTTTAACAATAAATCTTGTTTGTAATACTTAACATAAATCTCGTTATATATTTATAAGAGACTGATTACGACACGCTCCATCGTTTGTCACTCCAAGGCGTATGTGCCAAACGTTTTAAAATTCATAGACGGAAAATTGCTAGAACCTGCTGCCGGCGGTTTATGTAACGCCAATAGATAATAACTTTCTTACGAGACATGTTTTAGTGGTTACGAGATGTTTATAAACAACTATATACAGTGATAACCTATTTCAATTTAGACTTCTAAATGTATCAACATTCAGTGAATGTAAGGGAGGCACACTATCAACTTTATAGCTTACCGTGGATCCTAAAACATTCAAAATAGAGATAAGTTTAAAAAAACACACATCTAAGGTGCTCGCACCGGTATGTGATTAGGATTCATCAGCCGAGGAAGACCGGGCCAGCCATTGGATGTTCGAATTGTTCTTTAGACCGAGATCAAAGAAGTCTAGCACTACAAATGTATGCATTGTTCAAGATTGTAACCTCCTGTTTCGTATCGTAAAAGGAGCGCCCCACGACAAAGAGGTTGCCAGGCTGGTTAACTCCCGTTATACTGAGAATGAGACTTTTCTCAAAGTTTCAGTGAAGTTGTGCTGACAATCGGGAGATCACGTGACATTAGAATTCGATATTGAAAGCGACATGTCGCGACAGATGCGGTTTTGAGGTCACCAACTTTCTGCAGTTGGGCAATTGTGCATGGGTATTTCAAACTGACAACAGATTAATACCTGTTTCGGCCTATCCGATTTTTTTTCTGACAACCAAACAAGTCTCGAGAACGCCCTCGATGGTAAAACTTTTAGTACCCACATGAAACTAATTGAATTGAATTGAATTTATTCACCAATCAAGGTATAAGGAATACAATACAGCAAATTATACCCAAATAGATAACACAAAAATAATTAGAAAATAAAGTCTGATCGGCGGGAGAAAACCTCAAGGGGCTTGTAATATCCCAACAAAATACACAAGGTATATAAACATGGACATCCAGAAATACGTGTGAGGTGATTAGCAATACATAAGGTGCAATCTAAGATTTACATTTAGGAGGTGAATAAGGGACATTACCGAGTAAATACTGAATAGAAGCATAATGGTAGACAAGGTGCAGAGTTCTACATTTAACACGTATTTTTTTCACTTGGATTTAAACAGAAACATTGAAGTGCATGCTTGAAGATCGGAGGGCAGCTTGTTCCATTCTCTCGGGCCTTTAATTTTCGGAGTGTAGGGAGCCAGATCGGTTGGAAAGAATGGTCTATGTAATTTGGTTGAGGACCCGCTAGTAGGATATCGATGAACCTCAGATAATTTGGTGAAATAGTTATGAAAAAGATATGGTACCGTAACAGAGAAGTATGATGAACAAATTTCGGACAAAATTGTAACATTATGTATTGGTTCAGGTCCAAGACGGGTATTATACTGAGGGTGGCAAAAAGAGGAGCAGAGTGTTCGTATTTGTTTGAATGAGAAATAATCCTAATTGTTCTTTTTTTGTAAACGAATTAAGGGCTGTAGGTGACTGGTGTACGTGTTGCACCAGACCACATTACAGTAGGTTAGGTACGGAGTAATAAAGAATGTATAACGTTTTTTTATTAAGACATTCTTTGACTGAGTTGATCATACCAATATTTCTATTTAGATTTTTGCCTATTTCACTGACGTGTTTAGTTCAATTTAATTTTTTATTCCTGTAAACACCCAAAAATTTGAAACAACTCTTTCGATGCCATGCCCCATTACAGATAATGCAAGAGTAAATTGCACAGTTGTTTTCGAGTTAGGATAAATTAACATGAATTTTGTCTTATTAAGATTCAATGAAAGTTTGTTGCATAACAACCAATTAAATAATAATGTTAGTTCGTGCGACATAGCCTCAAAGATGCGGCGTGGATCGGTATGAGATAAAGTAACACTTAACATCAGCAAATAGAACGATCTTCAAAATGCCCGAGGCTAAAATCAAATCATTAATATAAATAAGAAATAATATGGGCCCTAGGATAAACCCCTGGGGAACGCCACAGTTAATATTTTGAATTTCACTGAATAATGAGTCTGAATTAACCTACAAGGCTGGCTGAACCCCTGGCGTCATTTTCTTTCGATCAACTTCTTCAGATCTTCCTGCGCATGCGCATCAATCTCTTCTTTTCGGCCTATTCCATATATTTACGCCTAGGACCTCTCCGGTAATCCACGCAGCTTATTACTTTCTTCATATTTGTCGCAAAAGACTCTTAACAAGAAAATAATTTGGATATATTTAAAACTCGGTAACCGAATATATTTAACTCTCACCTATCAGGATCATGCATCCACCCCCACCCCCTTGATCGGGATTTGGGTGTCCGTATATAAACTTCGCGAATCTATATATATATATATATGAACTATTTTTTTTATTCATTCATAGCTACTTCATTCAATGCATGGGAAGAATAATTCATTCTATGGGACGAGTGCGTGAGGTCAATCTTCCATCTGATGCATCTGATGGTCGCGCGAAGTCAAATAATACCGCTCTTTTGTACCGGTGTTTTATTTTGAAGGTAATAAAGCGGATTCAATTTTAATGTTGTGTACCAATACATTCCAGCACAAAGACCGTCGAATCTTAGTAGTCTCCAGAATAAATGGACAGTGAGACAGCTCATTATCGACAGCACAGATTTCCTGTATGTTCATTCTGCAGATCTCCAGCAGACCCGCCAAATGAAAAACTAAATCCATTGAAGAATGCTGCATCTCAATCAAATGTTGATATGTTGCGATAGTGGTCATGGATGAACTCCATGTATTTCTTTAAATTGTGAAAATATCGAGTCTGCTGTCTCCAATCCAACTTGTTCCGTGGAAGACAGTCAAACATATATTTGAGTCTACAATATAATCGGAGTCTTATCAATTTGACCTTTGTATAAGCACAGGAGAGTACGAAGCACGGAGAGAACGGTCTTATCCAACCGTATGTGTCATCCCTTTTTTCCATAGCAGCGATAACGGGTTAGATTTGGCATGTTTGATTCCATTCTGATTTCTGTGTTTAATTCGATAATTTTAATATACATATAGGTATGTGTTTGACCTTCTCGGTGTCGTATTCGAGCTGCATACTAGGAAATAGGGTAACCCCTCATAGTAGAGTCTGCCGTAAACTTGTGTTTGGCCCTGCTATAATAAATTGTTGTAATCTGATATTCTAGCAATTTACACAAACAGAAACGTAGTTATTAACATAGAAACGATATTTTAACCCTATCTGGCCTGGGCGATTTGGGGTGTACCGCAGCCTGAGGGGGGGGGAGGCGGAAAGGGCCCCCTATATATTTTCGCTATCGTTAAGGCTAGAGGGCTGAAACTTGTCAACACTATATCTTTGGGTCAAGCTCTACAAGAAAAGGTAAAACAATCCAAGGTGGCCGCCATGATGACGTCACTGTAACGTCATTTTCAGAAAGAGCATTTTTGGACGATTTTTCGCTCAAAATTTTCGATTTGTTTTATTTTTGTTTTTTTCTTCGCAAAAACTGCATGATAAATTAGTAAATAATAATCTGATATAAAATAAAATAGGTTTTCCCCACTTTTCCACAGAAAAAATCAAACATTTTGAACAAATTTTACAAAAACATCACGTTTCTGGTGCCTTCATGGCCGCCATTTTGAATGTACCCATGATTCTCTGGTCAGGGATTCATGCAAATAGGTTTTAAATGGCCCCAATATGATCATCTGAAAGTCAGACATTTTCAGCTCTCATTTTTTGTCGTTCCGGAGATAGGAGCAAAAAAACCAACAGGGGCGGGATTGCCTCCCCCCACAGGGCAGGTAGGGTTAACATTGCCTATATAAGCATGCGAACAAGACATATACATAATATATCTACATTATTCATTAACTTATTGAAATTTCTCTAGATATTATTCAAAGCTTCGACGTCCGGTGTGTTTGCACAAAAGAATCACCTGAATGAGATTGTAATTGCTTGCCACTGAATATAAACACTTTGCCTTAAGTAATCCTTTCAATATGCAGGATGCAATCTTATAATTGTATCAACCCGTGGGATATAAACTTTGGTATTTGGTGCATTGATGTGTAATTAGTTTCAGCTATGAAAATATAAAAAAATACATTGCAATTTTGTCTGCTCATAATAATCCAAGAAAGAACATAAAACTGCATGTCTTGAAGCGGGCCTTCTCTCTCATCGACTGTATGACAAAAGAGATGATTACAATTTCGACATCGTAAACTATCTCTTTCTGGACAGTAATATTCCAGTGGGACCTGCATATGGCGTATACATATCACGCCTAGTAGCATTTGCTAGAACCTGTGTTAAATGTGAAGATTTTAATCAACGTCACAAAACATTGTTGCAGAAACTTATAAAACAAGGCTACACCACCAAGCGCCTTCACTCAAAGTTTCTCAAATTTGGCGATACATATCGCATGCTGATAGCAAAATACGAGCGTAGCGTGCAAGATCTATGGCGTTACGTTTCGTAACTTGTGTCTAATTCCGCTTAACCCGGGACTAGGGACCGTATGAACCCATGTACTTGAAGATCCTCATGGTACTCATATGAACAGTCACAACCAAAGCGTGACCGAGATACAGCTTTCTTTAGATGACGACTTTACAATGAATATTATGCATTAAGAATACTGATATTGATATTTTTTGAACAGCATGACGTCTTGTCGGCATCATTGAAAACTGTTGACCGCTTCTCTTTTGCAGGAAACAAGCCTATGTTTATGTATACTATGGGTTTTTTTTTTAATTTGGTGCTAATACTGTTATATGGAATATGGAATAGGTTTTTGGATTATGGACGCGGATATTCTCTAATGGACGACGGCTGAATTATGAATGAAGGACCAGACGCTTGTAATTCGCAAGTCAGCGGGACAGTCGTTTGATTTGATTTCTTTTTCGTTTCAGCATAAATATCAATGCCGGTACTGATTAGTCATGCAAAATATTATAGCGGCTGGATGAAACCTCAAGGGGTTTGTTTTATCCCAAAATAATGCTTAAATTGACAAAGATAATAATATGCGGTGAATGCAATCATATTAAGAAATTCAAGTCTAAAAAAAACAAATTTACTAATTCAGTTTCCAACCTCAACAGACGACAAATAAAATAGATGTTTAATTATGTTTCAGTAATAAATAAGATTTTATCCTTGATGTGGATAATGAGACAGAAATTTGAGATTTTAACTCGGAGGGTTTGAATTTGTTAGTGAGAATCAAACTTTAAACTGATAGAAGTATCTTTTTTGATTCGGGGTCACATATTCCCTGTATAAACAACCATGCACCGAGCTTCCCACACAGATTCAGTATACTCGATAAAGACCCGCGTTGAGTGAATATTATATTTCATGAAATGAAAAAGAGCATTACCTGTACATGTCGCGCACGCTGTACGAAAAAAAGCAATGCATCAAATATAACAAATAGTATTCCCTGTGTTTGCATTACCTATGTGAATTTAACGTGCGTTGAGACGACCTCTGTACCGCGCGCTCTCATAGTGTTGAAATCGTGCTAGTATTAGAAGTTACAATATACTGTTCGAAATAAATGTGAATTCTAATCCAGGTTACAGTCTCTGTTAAAAACAACATACTAATAGGATTAAGAAAATTGAGGCAACGAGATAACGATTCTGTTAATTATTTTTCATGGACATGCTAACTCATCAACATCGTTTTAACCCTATCTGGCCTGGACTGTCCAGGCCTGTGGGGACCCTAATTATTTTTCTTATCCCTTGAGCTAGGATGCTGAAAAATCCAAGATGGCCGCTTTGATGACTTCACAGTGACGTCATTTTCAAAAAACGGCATTTTTGGGTCGATTTTTCGGTCAGATTTTCCGAATTTTTTATTTATGCAATTTCTCCGCAAAAACTGCATGATAAATTAGTAAATATTAAATTTGATGTGACATTTTGAAGAAATATGACAAAAACATTACTTTTCTGGTACCCCACGTGGCCGCCGTCTTAAATTTACCCATCACCCTGGGTTCATACTTGATGTAAGAATCACGAGACAATGCATACAATAGCCAAATCTGGGACAACAATGTGTCTAGACCTGTGCCTTTTCAACGACACAAAGACCCAGACAATAGGTCCTACATGAAGTATCGATCTGATCCTCTGCTCGTGTGGTTATGCAAATAGGCTCAATATGAAGCCAATATGATAACGGAGTTTTCAGCTCTCCATGTTTTGTCGTTCCTGAGAGAGCGCAGAAAGTTTGGTAAGAAGGGGGGGGGGGAGACATTTTGGACTCCCCTCACCCCCCCCGGCCAGAGGGAAGAACATATCGGTATGTACCATGGAAGATCCATTTTAGTACACCATTTTATAAATAAGTAGACTGAAGCCTTTGGAATCGATATGTGGCTTTATATGAGACCGTATATGAGTGGTCCCACATCTAATCATATTATCTGATGAAATTATGTAACGGTGAGATAATCTCAAAAGCGGGGATTTGCTACATGACTGATTATATAACCCTCCGAAATAAGTTGCACATTGAACGGGACGGAAACTAGGCACTGGTTTCTCGCATACCTGAAAAACTCGTCAGAAACAGATACATGTCGGAAACAAGGGTTAGGACCGATTCCAAACTGTAGAATATATTCATCTGAGCAGGGACCATACAATAAAGGGGACTGACGATCGGCTTAAGATCAAAGGTTCAAAGGTGTGAATAGCTCGGATGTTCCTTGCGGAACACGTGACCTCTAAGCGGGAGACTCGAGAGAAAATTTCTCCAGATTGATGACATTTTGTTTTTTTATTGCTAAATTTACTTCTTGCAATTCCTAGTTTATTTTGAGGCTCACATATATAGTTCGTGTCTTTTATGCTTGAAACAGGGTAAGTAACATATTTATCTACTTATTTCTGTCAACTTTATGCTGATATTGTCAATACATCGTGAGAAATGTTCTTTCAAAGTTTGTTGATTGTCGGTGCGAATTATCCACCGAGATAGCTAGAGGGAAAATAGGACGATAGCAATTTGCACAACCAGTTTGTGTATACATGAAACAAGATATCTTGACAACAAAGATATGTTTTATGTTGTTGGGTTATATTCTTTCGTCAGTTGTATATTTCTCGACAATGTGTTAGTATTATGGATAGGAAATAAATGAATTTCCGGTTTTACGGCTGTCGAAAATATGTAATTTTTTCCATTTATTGAACAAATATGCAACCGATTGTAGCGCTTTGCAGCATTTTTTTATGACCAATGTAAATTACTGTGTAAATCATAAGTAGTTAAAACACTGCTATGTAAAGTTAAAATGCGAAATGATAGAAAAAAATCTTTGAACAATGAACAAAATAGCGGTTTTGCAGCGATGCATGGACGCGGCTGAAGTCGGTTGTTTACGTTAGAACTTGTTACCTCTGCAGGCGTCAGCTAATCAACAAGTGTCTGGTTCTTATCACTGCTTATCCAGGCGCAAGGAACATGCCTTCAAAGACATTAAGCCGATCACCAGTCCCCTTTATTTTATCGTCTCTGATCTGAGTAACTATAAACGTTTCGATGAAGCCATGATCAGGCGATGTAGAATCGGCCATACCCGATTGACTCACGAACATTCACTAAAAAAGGAACCAGACCCAAGGTGCATTCCTTGCCACGAATATCTCACAGTGGGACATATTCTGATCGACTGTATAGATTTTAAGATTGCAAGAGATTCTTTTTATCAAGCAGCCACTTTAAAAGATATTTTCAGTCGGGTAAAAGAAGAGTGTATTTTAGGTTATTTGAGAGAAATCGGTTTGTTGTATAAGTTTTAATGTATGTACATGCTTTTGATGTGTCTTGTAGATTATTTCTGGATTGCTGGGTTGTTGACTTGTTTTTGTTGGAATACTTACGATTGTCGCTATATAGCTGAAATATTGCTGAACGCGACGTTAACCCTTAATTATCTCTCTCTCTCTCTCTCTCTCTCTCTCTCTTGTTTCTGGGTATATCGACTGTCCCTCTAACTATAATGCGATAGTTTTTCTATACTGGGCGATATTGTTAATGTTCATACACTTTCCTTCAGCCACCTCATCAATCATTTCCGACACAGGACTCCAATTATAAGAATTCAAACACAAAGAAAACAGAGAATGAATATACACCAGGAATTTTGACTACGATGCTGTCCCAACTTTTAATTCCTGTGAAGCCAAAAAGGATATTCACGTTAACGCGATATAGGGATTTTCGTCATTTAAAGAAATGACCTTGATTTTTGTCCTTCGTCAACATAATCAATAATATTACGCAATAAATTTATTCATTAGCAAATATTTATTATTTCGTGTCAACCTCTAATCCCCTCAACAATTTTAGGTGTTCTCTGTTGTTCGGTGACACCGATAGAACCTTTCTAGAAATGTCTTTAAATCGATAAATTGCTACAAATTTCACAAAACTTCTCAAAGATATACTACGGGTAAATGAATATATACAATATCAACAGCTGATGTACTCTGTGCAAATACAGTATCTGTAAATATGTTTAATTTACCGGTTCTTTGGTCATGTGAATGTATTCAAAGCATACAGATCAAATGATTATGTACAGTAGGTGGAAGTGTAAGCCTTCAGCAAAAGTGCATTGTATACAGATATTAAGCAATAATCTACATTGATGAACTGATTGAAAGTATATAACCTTAGATCATTCAAATTATAAAAGTATACATTATTAGTTATTCAGGTTTCCCCCCGGGTGTATGGAAAGTTACGACCCTCCCTGAAACTCATACACCCTTAGGTAACCTGAATAACGAATTTATTATCCCTCAAGCCTTTTGATCTTATAATAAAAATACTGAAAAATGTTTATCATTCAGAATCAGCGGTACAACTGACAAATTCAGAGGGACATTTCGGTTACGAAACTGTCCGCATTTTGCTACTGCACTGCGAAAAACGCGCCACGACACAGTCTACGATAATCCATTTCAATCTGTTTCGTTCGGAAAACGACTTTTATTTTTTAAACAAATGACACCTTTTGGTCAGTTATATATCTGACACTTCAGTGAAAATGATGCACTGTGACTTTATTCCATTAAGTTTTGACGAATGGGCGAAAGTTATTCCATAAATATTGAGATATGGTCAGCTGAACTTTCGAAGCGAGAGCGTTGTTTCTTAGAATCGCACGTTGTTTTTATATACCCCGAGTAGCTAGACATCACTCGGGGTGTGCGGGTTTATACGACCCGACCTTTTAACCAATCACAATCCCGATATTGAATACAAATTGTCTTGTGGGATAATAAAAAATCATATATCAGGCACTTACTCACTCTTTGGGGATTTATTATCCTTAAAGTTGTCAGGAAAACACTCAACAACAGATATAAATTTCACCTGACTATTACTTGTGTCTGTGTTCGCCATTCATGATGGCATGAGTATGCCCGCAACTACACCAGAACTCAAATAAAACAGAAATCACTAAGAGGCCAAAACTCAAGGCAGTACAGACCATCAGTTTTGTATCTTTCTGTTCGTGAACCATAATCAGTGACAATGACCAGGATATTATGTGGGGCCTCGCTTGACCAAATACTGTGGATGTAATAATAACATAGAACCCACTTAGCTTAAGCTGGTTTAGACCATCAGCTATTTCTCTTACATTCCGTGAAGCATAACCAGTGACAAGCGGTAGTATATTATACGGTGCCTCACATTCAGAGGCCCTTCCCCATTATGATTAAATACCAGAATGTACGTAATAAAAAACATAGAACCCACATATTGGCCACACTTCAAGATAGAACATCAACTATACATTTTACAGTCCGTGTACTATATCAAGCAGCTACTTTAGAAGATCTTTGTAGTCGGATAAAAGAAGAATGTATTTTAGGTTATTTGACAGAAATCGGTTTGTTGCATAAGTTTTAATGTATGTACATGCTTTTGATATGTAGTGTTGATTACTTCTGGATTGCTAGGTTGTTGACTTGTTTTTGTTGGAATACTTATGATTGTCGCTATATAGCTGAAATATTGCTGAACGCGACGTTAAACCTTAATTCTCTCTCTCTCTCTCTCTCTCTCTCTCTCTCTTTGTCTCTTGTGTTTGAGTATATCAACTGTCCCTCTAACTATAATGCGATAATTTTGCTATACTGGGCGATATTGTTTCCTCAATGTTCATACACTTTCCTTCAGCCACCTCATCAATCTTTTCCGACACAGGACTCCAATTATAAGAATGCAAACACAAAGGAAACAGAGAATGAATATACACTAGCAATTTAGATGACGACGCTGTCCCAACTTTTAATACCTGTGAAGCCAAAAAGGATATTCACGCTAACGCGGTATAGGGATTTTCGTCATTTAAGGAAATGACCTTGATTTTTGTCCTTTATGAACATAATCATGATCAAATGATTATGTACAGTGGGTGAAAGTGTAAGCCTCCAGCAAAAGTGCATTGTATACAGATATTAAGCAATAATCTACATTGATGAACTGATTGACAGTATGTCACTTTATAGATCATTCAAATTGTAAAACTATACATTATTAGTTATTCAGGTCTCCCCCCGAGTATATGGAAAGTTACGACCGTCCCTGAAACTCATACACACTGAGGCGTCAGCCAAAGCGGGTATGAGTTTCAGGGACGGGCGTAACTTTCCATACACCCGGGGGAAAACCTGAATAACAAATTTATTATCCCTCAAGCCTTTTTATCTTATAATAAAAATACTGAAAAACGTCTATCATTCAGAACCAAAGGTACAGCGGACAAATTCCGAGGGACATTTCGGTTACGAAACTGTCCGCATTTTGCTACTGCACTGCGAAAAACGCACCACAACACAATCTACGATAATCCAATTCAATCTGTTTCGTTCGGAAACCGACTTTTATTTTTGGAACAAATGACATCTTTGGTGAGTTATATGTCTGACACTTCAGTAAAAAAGATGCACTGTGACTTTATTCCATTAAGTTTTGACGAATGGGCGAAAGTTATTCCATAAATATTTAGATATAGTCAGCTGAACTTTCGAACCATTGCTCTACGCCATTGTAACGAAATCTGCGAGCCCAACGAGACGATATCTCTAGAGGAAACCATGATGATAGTAAATGTAGGATTCAACAATAACACACAAAAATAGATAATCTTATAAACAAAATACACATTAAAATTTCCAGCAAGAAAAATCGAGTAAGGCCACACATGAATGTTCATGCATCGACGTATAGCGATTTTAATATTTTATGATGTCATTCCCGGAGATTCGCCGCTCGGACGGGAATGCCGCCCGAAAAATTATATGACTGTTGGCTGGAGTAATGTGCCCCAATCGCTACAATGTGCTGCATACGAAATTCAAGAAGTGGAATAATGGAGGATTTCTTTAAATACAAATCTACATATTGAGGGTTGAAACACAGTTATATGCAGGATTTGAGCGATTAGATCGCAATTTTGTGATATATTACAGTGCTAGTTCAATTCTTCGAAGTTCTAAAGAAGATTCATCAGATTCGACATATAAGCTTTCTTTATTTGATGTTCTGAATGCTCGGAGGCAATGTCTTAGTCCTTGATGGAGAATAGGATCTAGCTTTGCCGTGTGATTTACGGTCGTATTGTTTTTGTTGTTCTTCTTCTTTTGGATAATTTCCTGACTTCTCAGGGCTTTAGATTACACCCTAAATACAACGTTAACGTTGTGCCTAAATTAATTAGGATGCACCCGAATTAGAAAGCCAAAAAACATTTTTATTGCATTGAGAATCAAGGTTCATTTATGTTCATGGGGATTCCTCATCAATTAAGGCTCATATTTGACTCAAAGTCTACCTATTTTTCCAGAATTCGGGAACTTTAAATATTTTCACGATAATTTGGGCGCATTTCCCGGCCAAAAATGTTTTCCTGTCGAATAGAGGGTGTGCCCAAATTAGCGTAATCTAAAACCCTGCTTCTTCATAACGTAATCAAAAACCTGTACATATAGTAGATGTAAGTTATCATGTATTTTTGCATTCTCTTTAGGTTATCTCATTGGAGGGGGATGGGGGGAAGCATACCATAAGCAATCTCCGATTGTCTTTTTTCCTGAGTTTTGTCTTGAAGCGTTTCTGCTTTGGCATTCCAGAGGGGAGGGGACATTTCGAGTTCCAACTTCCAACTTTATTTTCAATCGATGAAAATAGCAGTATAATAGTATAATTCTGGTGAATTCTACTGAGTTTCGATTTTATTTTTCTCTTCGAAACTTATTAATATGAAAAAGAATATTATTGTTTTTAATAAAAGTGCTATGCACTTTTGGCCTCCGTCTTAAATTTTCTCATGATCCTTTGCAACTAGGCGACGAATAATGCCGATATGGTTAGCTGCAAAACCAGCTTTTGGTTTTGTCGCGGTGAGGGCCCCCGTTTTCGGTCTCTGAGTCTTGATTTACTGTTTGTTATCTTCATTATGGTATGAAGTTTGATTTTCAACGATAGGTTAGGTTTTACACCAAATCCTCGACCATGCACGTGGTGTTGTATCCTTTTTCCTAAACACTAATCTTAATTGCTTAAATATAAACAAATATCGTTTACCCAGCACTCTACGGGGACCCATTTTTATCCTTTCTTTCACTTTTCCCCAGCCGTTCAACTGCATGAAACAAATTATTTCGAAAGGATTAATGATTCTACATAATATTAAAATTTCAAAAAATAAAGACCGACAAATAAAACAACTGGCATAACGATAAGCCGAAATACAGTTAGCAAAGATTGTTTGTGGCACGTCATTACACAGTTAGAAGCTATAGATTGTGGAAAGTTTGTCACATTTGCCTGTCTTTAAGACAAACCCTTTTACCCTCCACCTCCCACCCCCACCACCCCACGCACACACCTACAACTGGCTTTGATATTATTATAATATTTTGATATTTGATATTATCGTCAACTGGACGCGAGCCACTATAAATGTATTCGCGACACCATCACGCATTTATAATACTGTTTTGTATGGAAGGCGGTAGCGGCCACTCGCCTTCTCGCACACTCGCCCTGTATTTTGCTGACACGAGAAGTCGAGAACGCGAGGCGAGAAGTCGAGGACGCGAGGCGAGAAGTCGAGAAGTCGAGGCGAGAAGCCGATATTGCGAGGCGAGAAGTCGAGAAGTCGAGCCGTGAAATCGAGATTGTGAGGTGAGAGGTCGAGATCTTTCTCGACTTCTCGCCTTCTCGTCTTTGCTTTGTGGCAAAAAGGCGAGAAGTCGAGAAGGCGAGCATGCGAGAATGGACGGATTCTCGCGTTCGCGACTTCTCGCCTTCTCGCTCTTTAAAACAAAAGCGAGAAGTCGAGAAGGCGAGCATGAGAGAATGGACGGATTTTCGCGTTCGCGACTTCTCGTCTTCTCGCCCTTTAAAAAAAGGCGAGAAGTCGAGAAGGCGAGCATGCGAGAATGGACGGATTCTCGCGTTCGCGACTTCTAGTCTTCTCGCGCTTTAAAAAAAGGCGAGAAGTCGAGAAGACGAGCATGCGAGAATGGACGGATTCTCGCGGTCGCGACTTCTCGCCTTCTCGCCCTTTTCATGTTAGGCGTAGGCGAGAAGGCGAGAAGTCGCGAACGCGATAATCCGTCCATTCTCGCATGCTCGCCTTCTCGACTTTTTTGACACAAAGCAAAGACGAGAAGACGAGAAGTCCAGAAGTCGAGAAAGATCTCGCCTTCTCGCCTCGCAATCTCGACTTCTCGCCTCGCGTTCTCGACTTCTCCACTTCTCGTGTCAGCAAATTACAGGGCGAGAATGCGAGAAGGCGAGTGGCCGCTACCGTCTTCCATAGTTTTGCTCACTAGGTCTGAGACAAAGATAAAATAGAGTAGGCCTACCAAGTAGTTATAGTTATGTTGCGATTTTGAAGGTAGCGGTTGCAGGGGGACAGCTGTCAGTTTTATCATGTGCAATCTATCAATCAATTCAAGAAAGGAAATGGTACGATAAGGCGGTATTTTGACCTATGCAAGGTGCAGTTGAAATCGAAAAAATTATGTCCTAAAAATAAATGTTTTAATCTATCGACAAGAGAAAATATATGTACACAATATATGAAAGTTCTAACTCGATTGCCCTGTGATAATAGTTATGACATGTAATTGAAATCCGCAGCATGTGTTATTCCCTGACAAAAAGGGTCTAAATCGATTCATTTCAACACATATTTAGACACGAAGGACCCCTTGGACCAAAACGCAATATAACCTGGTGATGTGCTGTGGAATTTTATCTCCATTACTGGAAAATCTCTTCGTGTCTAATGTTTGTTTAAATGACTCAGTTTAGACATTTTTTTTCACGAAATAGCACATGCTGCGGATTTCAAGTTCATCTCGTAGCTATAATCCTAATGTAATTGAGCTAGAAATTTCACATATTGTGTACATAGATTTTCTCTT